>KL647296.1:698647-851551 GCA_000727475.1 Sarcocystis neurona
TATATATATATATATATATATATAAGGTAGCTCTGAGTTTGTACCTACATATACGAATGCATACATATATATGAAGTACATATGCATGTTAAATAGTATATATATATACGTATATAATATACGCATTTCAGTCTTTGTCTATACTTAGACTACTCTATATATATAGAGAGAGAGAGACAGTGTGTGTGCATATATCAAACGTATACGTAAAGGTATATATGTATGTGTGTATATATATATATATTATTGACCCATGTACGTCGGCACGTAGACATATGTGCGGGGGTGCTGTTGTAGGAGAGTCACCTGAAATGTGTATCACTCAAATAAATTCGTCTGTAAATGGGAAATCCTGGTGGAGGAAAAGAACGCGTCAATAAGCACCCGATTGTCTTCCCTCGAAACATACATGCATGCATATATATATATATATATATGTATATGTGTATATCTACATGTATGTGTAGATTTATTTATCTCGTGCAGTCACACACACGTTTTACTTAAGCACGTCTCCTTGTGTGCTTCCTTTGCGGGACCGAAGAGACGCAGAGAAACTACAGCATCTGGCCAACACATATGTATATATTTATATATATATATAGTCCCCATCGCTCTGTATAGATTGTGAACAGCTTCTCTGTGAGAAGTAGCCCTTTCACCGGTTTTTTACATGCATGTCCCCGTGCATGCGCGAGGTGATATGTTCCTTTGCTACTACATATCTGCGTCAGGCCCGGGCCGAGGTAGGGCAGAACGTATACGTCTGTCTGTAGCAGAGACGCGGGAGCAGCGCGACAGAGAAACAGAGAGAAACGGACGTGTTTTCGATTCATGAATTACTTCAATTTCTTGCAAGAGAAAAGTTTCTTCGTTTTTCACTGCCACGGAGTGCCTCCGTCTTTTTAGCCACTTCACGAAAATGAGAAGAGGCTGCCACGTGCCGGCAGCAGAACGGAGACGCGCAACAACGGCCTCGCTGCCGGTCCTCATTCTTCGCGCATGCAAGTGCTGCATGCCAAACCGTAGTCCTCTCGACCCTGACGATGAGGCAAAAATATCTATCCCTACACATGTTTCTCTCTGTGTTTGCTTCTGTCCTTCGAATATACACATCTGCGTGTATATGTACATATATTTGTACGTATACACCCACACATGTGTAAGTATGTGTCCACACATGTATACATATGCGTGTACACATACACATACACATACATGCACACACGCATGCACAAACATAGGAATAATATATATATATGTATGGATAGATATATTGGCAGATGTATGTGTGCGAGAGTCCTGAGCAGCAAGGGACTTAGAAATGGCGACTGCTTCTGAATGATGTTCGTTCTGCCGCTGCTCTGCTGCTGTCATTGCTGCAGCTGTTCGCGCGTCTTTGCTGCTGCTGCTGGTTCTGTGACTGCCCCGACGCAACTCTTATTCTCCTTCCTGCTGTGGGTGCCTTTGCTCCTCCTTCCTGCTGCTGCGGCCGCTTCCGCGTCTTCCCCTTTTTCCTGTCGCTGCTGCTGTGCCCCTGCGCTGCTGCTGCTGCTCTTTTTGTCGGCTCGCGTTCGTCAGTCAGCCGCGCAGGATGGCTGCTGGGATGATGCCTCCCGTCCAGCTGCCCGTATTCTTCCGCTCCCGTCTCCAGCTAATACTGCTGCATGTGGCTGCTGCTGCTGCTGAGGTGCGCTGCAGGCAGAGCAGCTGATGGGCGTACTTGCACAGCACGCGGCCGTACAGCGCGTCTCTGGCTCGGCTTCTGCGGGCGAAGGAAGAAGTTGCAGGCATCTTCGAAGCGACAGCAGTTGGGTGGCCCAGCAGCCGGAGAAGAAGAAACAGCAGCGGGAGAAGGAGAACAAGAAGCAGCAGCGGCGGTTTGTTCTCGCGAACAGCAGCAGCGCGTGCGCAGACGCAGCAGCAGCAACAGCAGGAGAAGCAAACGATGAAGGAGAAGAAGAAGAAGAGGAATGCCTTGGCGGGACGCAAGAGCAGGAGAAAGAGGGAAAAGAAGAAGGGGTTGCATGCCAGACATGCTGGCGCATGCAGGAATATTTCTCAAGTTCAACGTCTATACAAAGTCTTCACGACGTTCTACTCCTTTTCGAAAAGAAGCAACTCGTTCGTTTTCTAGAAGAAGAACTCTCTGCCATGAGGGACCACATCTTCTACTTGTACGTCCTCCTCTCCGCGCTACCTGCAAAGTGTCAAACTTCAGTCATTTTCGGTCGCATATATATATATATATATGTATATATATGTAAAAGATACCTAGTCATTTCCTTTATATATATATATATATACATACGTATATATATATAAGCCTGATTATTTGCCAGTATGTACAGATCTATGTATATGTATAACGAAAACTAGTCATTTCCTTTATATATATATATATATTTATATATGGAGAGAGAAGCCTGGTTATTTGCGAGTATACACCGATATATGTATCTATATAAATATCTGTTCATAGAGGAAGCGTAAGAACTCTGAAGCACGCATATATATATATATATATATATATATATATATGTAAAGGAATACGGATGATTTGCCAACATATATATACATATATGGAGAGAGAGAGACAGAGAGAGATAGAGGGAAAGTCTAGTGATTTGCCAACAAATATGTATGGGTGGAGTATGCATATATATGCATATATACATGGAGAAAAGGCCCAGTGATTTGACAGCATATATACATGTATGCATGTATATATATGGAGAGAGAGAAAGAGAAAGCTAGACGATGTGCCAGCAGATATACGTATATGTATATAGGTATAGAACCTTTAATGATTTGCCAACGTCTATACATATATTAATGTGGGGAGGAAGCCTAGCCATTTGCCAACATATATATGTATAGAATCCGCAACAGGCGTTCCTGCTGCACAAACACGTACACAAACAGGCGTCGAACAGAGAAGGTTGTTTCGTAGATTCAATGCTTCCTCAGCGCTGCTACATCGCCGCATTTCTGTCCGTCTTTCTCCTTCTCCGTTTCTCTCTATATACATATATGTATATCTGTATATATGCATATGTATGGATTTGTATGGGTGACGGTAGATGCGGCACTCTGTATCGCTTGTCTTTCTATACGTAACCCCCTCTACATATAAGAACATACATACATATATATCAATATACCATACAGACGTTTACATATACGCATATATATATATAGAGAGAGAGAGAGAGATATATATATATATATATAGATATATATATATATATCTAACGTCTATTGACGTAGAGAATGCCTAACGGTTTTGCAGCGGATATATATACGTACGTTTACGTAGAGGAAACCTAATGATATCCCAGTATATATATATACATAGAGAAAGAGAGAGAAAGCCTAGTGATTTTCCAACGTATACATATACATATAGGCATATATATGAAGAGGATGCTCACTTATTTGACAATACATATATGTGCATAGGTATGTATATATCTGTGGAGGGAGAAAGAAAGATAGAGAGAAACAAAAGCCGCCTAGTGAGTTGCCAAATACATTTATATATATATGTATACGTATAGAACCCCTGATGATTTGTCAAGATATATATGGATATATATACGGTACATTTACGCAGAGAACGCCTAGCGATTCACCGGCGTCAATATATATATGTGTATCACTGTGTGTATATTTGAATGATCGTATTCGTTTTCTCTTCATGTAATTCCCTTTATTTTTATCATTTTCATCCATTCGTTCTTTTTCGTTCTTTCCAGTTTTGTCTCTCCCCCGTTGTCTTTCCCTCTATATCCTCTCTCTTCTTCTCCATTCTTCCTCTTTTTCGCCTTCCCTCGGTCGCCGCACACGTGCCTGTGGAGAGAAAACGTCGCACGCTTGCTGCCGTTTCTTCGATAAAAGAGGGCGAAACGAACTTCAGGCGGACGTCAAATCATCTCGTCTGAGAAAAGGAAGAAGACATACATGCGACAGGCGAACAATAACAGAAGAAGAAGAAATAGAAGTAGAAGAAGAACGTCTTATAACTGTCCCTCCGAAGAGGCACAGCGTCTCACAGCCATATATACGTACATGTGTATCGATTTGTTTATATATGCGACCTGCACCTAGTTCCTACACCCTTTATTATTCATACAAATATATATATATATATAGATAGATAGATATATATACTTATAAATATACTTATATATGTATATATATACATATATATATTTGTGTACTTATATATATGTATATATATATTTATATATATACTTACATGTATGAATATGTAAGAATATATATGCGGAAGTCTGTAGGGGTGCGGGATGGCCTCGCGCAGCAGGAGAGAGGAAGAGAAAAGAAGCAAACGCATTCCTAGAGACACACGACTCCTTTATTCTCTCTGTCTCTCCGTGTCTCCTCTTCTCTTCTCGCTGTCTCCTCTCTCTCTATCTCTCTGTCTCTTCTTCGCCTCCTCTTTTTCTTTCCTCCCCTGTCTCTGCCCCTTCTTCTCTTCTTCCGTTCCTCTCTCTGTCTCGTCTCTCTTCCTTTCGTCCCGTGTCTGCCCCCGTTCCGTCTCTGAGTCTCTGTCTTTCTCCACCTGCTGTCTCCCTCTTTTTCTTCCCGTCTCTGTCTCTCCCGCTTCCGCGCTTTCCCTGTCCTTCTTCTCTCTTCTTCGCCCCTCTCTGTTCTCCTCCTCTTTCTCTGGGGTGGACGGAAGTGCTGTGCCCCGTAATAAGAGGGGCGAGACGGAAAGGTGTCTTCATTTAGAAGAGACGCTGCAGACGGATTGATGAGGCCGGAGTGTCTGCATGCACGAGCGACAGATAGAGAGACAGGCAGCAAAAATCGTAGCCCTGTTGAGGAAGCGACAACATGCGGAGGTGTATACGCGGCCGCCATGCGCGTTCGACGTGTGGCTGCCGGGGGCACGGCGCATGCAGATGTTTCTCTTTGCCAGGCCAAGACGACCGCGTATATCTTTCCGAATACTTCTTCCCCGAGTCTGGCACATATATCACTTTCTGCAGCAGCATCGTAGTAGTAGTAGTAGCGCGCCTCCCGCCGAAGAGGGAGAGTCGGCCTGGAGTCGTTCGTGCTTCCGCCGCTGCTTTTCCCTGAAAACTGTCAAAGCAGGGACCTTCTGCTGGGAGGGACTTCTGCGCTTCGTGTCGATCTCTTTCTGCGTCTGCTACGACGTGGTCTTCCTGCCGCGTGCGCCTCTGCTTCTCTTTCTCGCTGCTTCTGCGGATTCTGCTGCTGCTGCTGCTGCGTCGGGTTCGGCTGCTCTCGGCGGAGGCGACGGCTTCTGCCTCCTGCAGCTGCCGCGCTTCCTCCTACCCCCGCATCCTTCTCATGGAGCTTCTTCCTGCCCCTGCTTCCTCCTCATCCTTCTCCTGGTGATTCTTCCTGCTCGTGCTTCCGCCTCCCCCTCCTGCTGCTGCGTCTCTGTGCTGACCTGGGACGTGCGTGGGGTGTTGCCTGCTGCTGCGGCTGCCGTCTGCAGAGGGAGGAGCGAAGACGCGTTGCAGCAGCAGCTAGCCGACCTGGAGGAGAAACTGTCTCAGGAGTACGTCTTCTTGGCGCCTCGATTCTTCGGGACTTCCCCGCATGCAGCCCCGCGGGCCGTCCCCGCCTCACACTCCTCACGCCTCTGCTGCAACACGTCAAACTCACATGCACGCGCGTTCTCTTCGTGTTACCACCAACCTACCTTTATTCTCGCATGCCCATGTCTCACACATCTTCTCCGCATGTACTGCAGTACTACTACTACTACTTCTACTACTACTACTCGCTCTTGCACTGTCCGTCAAAGAGCTGTATGTATGCATCGTAGGAGAATTTCTCCTTACTCGCGTGCAGCAGCTAGGCCACATTCAGCACCAGGGAGACGCAGCAGGCGCCGGTGGACCTGTCACCGCACACCTCGCCCATGCAGCTCTCTCCTCCTTGTGTTTTCTTCGTCCTTTTGCGACCACCAGCTTATATCTCTCTCTCTGCCACGACGCGCGCACGCATGCAAGCGATAGACAAAATCTGCGGCAGCGCAGCCAAAAAAAAATTCGCAGCATACCTCCTTCAGACACTGCCTTTCCGCACGCCTGCCTTTACGCTATACTAACCACTGCCGCTTCGCCCATGCATGCACGCGTCTAGATATGTAAAGTTCATATATGCACACAAGTATACACGTAGATCTGTTTCTGTCTTTCCAGGTCTGCGCACACACATCTGCATGCTTACCAATAAATACGCGCAGGCTCGTATTTTATGCCGGGATAAACGTGTGTCTTTAAAAAGGCGTCGCAGCCTGCATGCGCACTTGTCGACAAGGAAGAATTCGTTTTCTTCGTCGCCCTGACCGACGCCTCCTCCGGCCGGAGAGCACCACCGTCGTCACGTGGAAACACGTCGGCATCTGGACGCGCAGCAGGCGCACTTGCACACATGTCTGCGCATGCAATTGAATAACATACACGCACACGCTTTATACACCTGTACGCTTCGCCTCTTCTCTCCTGCCCTTCTTGCCTCTCTCCCTATATACGTATATATATATGTATAGTTGTAGAGCGTAGCATTAGCGTAGACGTATAGATGTGTTTTCTTTCTACAGGGAGGGCGCGCACCCACACGCATGTGCATGCATAGATTTCTTCGCGGGGACAGCGGGAGAGAGAAAAGGGAAAGAGAAGTGCGCAGGGGTCCTCGGCAGCTTGTGTGTCTGTCCCAGCGACAAATGGTAGCCTGCATGCATGCATATCTTTTTTTCTGAGAGTGAGGCACGTTCGGTTACCCCCGTGACTCTTTGTTCAGAAGAGGCTGGATACGCATGTCACAGGAGCGCCGCATGCCTCCTGCGTTGCTGCCCACGTCTCTGCAGAGAAACGCGGCTGCGCGTGCAAGTCGAAGGGCAGCTACGAGACGCATGCCGGGAGCGGCAGGTAGCCGAAGACAAACTTCAAGCAGCTGAGCAGGCACGTCTGTTAATATACGCGTGTCTTCCTCTCTTTCAAGGCGCACACTTAATGAACAAAATTCACCTCCTGCCGTGACGCTCCTTTGGCGATTGCGCATTTCCTCTCTTCTTCTGTCTATACACACATACATACTTGCGTAGACAAAAGACGCCTTGTGAAGGGAGAGGGAGGGCGGTGCAGTCACGCAGTAATCGGCACGCATGCAGCACGGCCCAGCGCGGTGGTCTCGAGCACTTTTCTTGTACAGTAGCTGCTGCGAAGATGTGTAGATCTGGGGGGACGAGAAAGACACGGTGTGTGTTTTTCACTAGTTGTACGTCGACGCGTCGAGGTGCATGCGCGCCTGAGTCTTCTTTTCATTTCTTTTCTGCTTTAAATAAGTGAACAAATACGCGTGTGTATATCTGGTAGTCCATCTGTCACTCTCTCAAACGGTCTTCCAATATGTGGGTCATACGACAGAGGAGAAGATAGAGAGAGAAGAGCGGGAAACACACACACACACATGTGCGCGCGCAGGTAGAGGAACCGTTCCGTCTCCATTGCCGGTTCCCGTCTCTTCCACACTCCCACACACAATTACATCTCTCCCTCATATCAGACACTCATATATACATATGTACATCCGCCTCAGTGTCTGCGCGTATATATATATATATATATATATATGGATGTATATAGATATATCTGCATCCGCCTCGGGGTTGATGGACACTTATATACATATACATACGTACATGTATATATGTGTATGTATTGCATGTAAGGATGCCTCAGTACCTGTCTAACGTATTAATAGAACTGTGCTTGGCTCTTTACTCGTCTTCTTTCTCTGCCTGGTAGATAGAAAGATATTGGTCGCCAGCCAGATAGATATAAACAAACGTTTGGACCGAGTCAGAGACATGCACTTTGAAATATAGATTTCTTCACGGCGAGGAACGGAATAAACGAACGAAGTAAAAAGGGGACTACCACGTAGGTACACATGTCCTGGAGGCGTCTGAAAGAACCCAACACGTGCGAGTTTTTATAAACGACTATTCACGAAGCGGCTTCAATTAACCCCTCAAAACGTAGCCATGCATTCAAACATGTATAGAAAAATTTATATGCATATATATATATATGTGTAATGATATATAGTGATCTCCTCTATATACCCCCTGAAGCGTACATATATATATATATATGCATGTGTTGCCCGCTCTGTGGCTTTACTGAACCCCGTCCGGACGTAGCTGTGCAAGCAAACATATGTAGAGAAATCTCTGTACACTTACATATATATATATATATATATATGTGTAAAGATATACAGTTACCTATTCTATATCACTGCTTCAAGCTTACGTATATATTGCCCGCTCCGCAGCTACAGTGGTCCGCTGGTGATGACGGGCGTCGCTACTTTCTTGTATCTGTCCGTGTGTACATTCTCCGTTGCCTTCCTGAGATCCTCGCACGCGTCTACATTCATCCGTAAATATATTCGTGTACTTCGTGTGACTCATTTACTACGTACACGTTCATATATATACGTATATTTATATACACATATATATACATACCTGCCCATATATGTACATGTATATGTATACTTCTGTACACGGAGAGTCATACATATACATGGAGGAAGATATACATGCGTCTACTCCATCTTTTCCCCGCAGGTATACGTACATATACACCTGTATACATGTATGTGATTGTACATGCATATACATACATATATGTTGTCCGCTTTGCAGGTACGACGAATCTTTACGTGTGTACGTGCTTGCCTGCAAGAAAGACAGCCACAGCAGGTGTTTTCCTCTGTATATATCTCTGTGTATGCCGTGCGCGGGGTACTGACGCACTTGCTTCCCTGCGGCTGCTCCATGCATGCACCTGTCTTTTGGGGCCCGCCGTGTTGAACTTGGCTGAACGACAATTTGTGGACACGGCCGCGTGTGAAAATTTTGCAGCGGGCCGTGTGGATTGCAGCCCACTGCAACGAGCAGCGCAAGGCAGCAGAAATCGACCTGCGCATCCTTCAGAGGGTAGGCGGCTGCTGCTGCTGCTCTTCGTACTGCTACTGCCGCTGCTGCTCCTCTTCTCCTGATGCTTCTGCTTCTGCTGTTGCTCTTCTTCCTGTTTCTCCAGCACCTGCTGCTGCTCTTCTTCCTGTTGCTGCTTCTCCTGCGTCTGCTGTTGCTCTCATTCTTGTTTTTCCTGCTCTTCATTTCACTGCTGCTTTTCTTCGTGTTGCTCCTGCTCTTGCCCTGCTGCTGGTCTTCTTCCTCTTCGTTGCGCTCCTGCTTCTGCTGCTGCTTTTCTTCCGGTTCCTCCTCCTGCTGCTCTTGTACCTGCACCTGCTGCACTTCCTCCTTCTCCTGTTGTGCATCTTGCTGCTGCTACCGTTGCTGCGTTTGCTTCTGGTGTTGCCGCTGCCCTTTTTTGGGTCCTGCTTCTGTTGCTGCGTTTGCTTCTGGTGTTGCCGCTGCTCTTTTTGCTCCTGCTCCTGTTGCTGCTTTCTTTGCTTCTGCTGCTACTCTTTTGCCCCTGTTCGCGTGCAGCAAGCATTGGTGATCAGGTCGTGCAGCAGCAGCAGCAGCGCAGCGTCTCGTCTCCCTCAGCGCTCTCGAGTTCTTGTCTCGGAGTCGACCCATCCTACACACATGCAACAGCAAGCGGATATATAGCTGAGCATGTCTGCCTACTTGAGCTCCTATTCCTGCGTATACAAGCACGTATATTAATGTGCATGTATTGCCCTCCTGGCTTCAACTAATAATTCTTTACGTGTATGTCTGTCTTTCTGTGTAGCGGGGGGGTGGGGGGGCTGACAGATAGAGACGCGGACAGAGAGAAACGGAGAGGGAGAAACAGAGGGGAACAGAGACAGAAACTTCTGGTTCTGTGTGGGTGTATATAGGCGACGAAATGATAAATGTATGTGTAGGTGGCTGCGGGATCTTACTTCGTGTGTATCTGGTTGCATGCGTTTTCTCCTGTCCCGAAGGGAAGAGAAGGAGCAGCGCTGAAGTGGAGCACCTGCTGCTGCGGGAAAAGTAGGCGATTTCCCCTTTTGAAGAGGTCCAGGCTTGCTTTTTTTTTCTTTTCCTTCTTCCTTTTCCTTTTCGTTTCCTCTTCCCTCTGTGCAAGTATACAAGAAGTCCTCGGGCCACTACGAACGGCTGTGTCCACAGTGAGACAGGTGCCAGCGTCTGCGCCTGCTGTAGGTGTACGCACGTGTGCGCATTCCTTTGTATGCGCGCTTGCTGGCTTGCTTCAGCAACTGGGAGAGAGCAGAGAAGAAGTCGAGCAGCTACGACAGAGAAATGGGCTGCTGCTGCTGGATCTTACGGGCCAAGAGGAACGCATCGCTGCCCTCATCTCTGACAATGAACGACTATCCCTGGCCCAGCAGCGGCAGCAGCAGCAGCTTCTCGAGAAGAAGAGGCAGCAGCAGCGGCGGCAGCGGCTGCAGCAGGAGCAGCAAGGAGAGCCGACGCCGGGAGGAGAAGGGCAGGAAGAGGAGGAAAAGGAGGAAAAAGACGACGACCAGGAGCAGGAGGAGGAGGAGGAGGAGCAGCAGCAGGTGCAATCGGGAACGAGACGTCTGCAGCAGCTGCCGAGGAAGCAGCAGGAAAAAGCACGGCGGCAACAGCAGCTGCTTCTGCATCGGCACATCGGAGACGAGCAGCAGCAGAACCGGCACCAGCAACAGCAGGGGAGGATAAGGAGAAGGGAAACGGTTGAGCAGCAAATTGAGGAAGAAGAAGACGAAGAAGAAGAAAAAGAGAGCCGTGAGCGGAGCAGGGGAAGCGGAGAAGAGACTGCAGAGGCGGCGACGCATGCCCGAGGGTCCTCTGCAAGCACCACCAGTACTGACAGAAGTTCTTCTTCCTTGGCGACAGACGTGGCATGGCCAGAAGGAGGACAACGAGACATTGCTTCTGGCTCTCCTCTTCATGCGTCAGCAACAGCAGCAGCATCGACACCGCCAGCGACAGCAAGGCGGCACAGGGCCGCAGAAGGCCGTAACAGTCCCCCCCACTTCCCTGCGAAGGAGCGCCTCTCTGCCTCTGCAGCAGCAGCAGCAGAGGAAGCAGCAGAGCCAGGCACCTCCACAGCAGCAGCAGCGGAGGAAGCCGCAGCCGCAGGGGGAGGCTGAACAGCAGTCGGAGGAGGAAGCGTCTGCCGCGGAAGGAGAGCGTCGGCAGCGACTCGCGCCAGAGAAGGAACAGCAGCAGACGGAGGAGCAGCGGCAGCACTTGGCGCGTGTATTTTCGCTGAAACAGCAGCAGCAGCGGCTTCTTGGCCACGGCAAAACATGCCAGCAGCAGGCGGCTCATTTTCCTTCTTCTTCCCCTCCCGTCGCCGTCTCTTGCCCTGCGCCCGATTCCACAGCATCTTTGAAAATGCGCTTTGCCGCACAGTGGAACGGTCGGGCTGCTGCTGCCGTTGCTGCTGCGCACCCGGTGTCTCCTGTGGGCCCCCCCCCCTGCAGCCGCAGCAGCCGCCGCCGCGGCAGCCGCCGCAGCAGCAGCAGCAACGGCTGCAGCCACTGCAGCAGCAGGAGAGGCAGAAGCAGCAGCACTCGCTGGAGACGTCCGACAGCGGAGAGGCGGAGAAGGAAGCCTCTCTACTGGTGAAGCACCTGCAGCAGCAACAGCGCAGGGAGCAGGCGCGACAGCAGCAGGAACAGCGGCGCCAGCTTAGGAGCCAGAGAAGCAACAGCACCACCTACAGCAGCAACGCAGGGACGGCAGCAGCGAGAAGAGAAGGAAGAAGAGGTACGAGCCTAGCTGAAGCATTTTTTTCCTTTTGAAGCGTCGTCACTCTCCCTTTCGCTCCTACTCCTCTTCTGCGCTGCTGATGCGCCTCTTCTTCAACCGCCTGCAAGTCAACACGGCCACGAAGCAGCAGCACAAGTACATGGAGCTGGAGCGGGGGCGCGCTTGCGCATGCTGACGAAACGGCCAAGAAGAAAAAAACGAGGAGAAAGAGGAAGAGAGAAGGAGGATGACGTAAATGACAAATTCGGGAAGGGCGGCCCTGCAGCAGCTGAGAGGGAGGAAGGAACTGAAGCAGTGACAGACAGGAAAACGAAGAGCTACAGCAAGTTCGCTGCAAGACGGCCAGATTCTCGAGCCGCGCAACAGCTGCGTCTCTTTTTCTTCTTCGGGCCGCCAGCATCGAAGAGACCTTTTCGGCAGCAGTCGTGTTAGGGGGGAAAGCTAGACGCTTCTTTTTCTCTTCCATTCTGCAGAGGCGGCCGCTTGAGAAACTGCATGCGCGTGTGTGTGCGCAAGTCACCGGGAGAAGCAGGGGGAAAAGAAAAACAAACATAGAGGACGCGAATGGTCAAAACTGAAGAAAACAACAGATACGTACGTCTATTGCATGCAAGGGGAGGAACGCACCAGTTGAACGGAAGAAGCGCGGACTAAGGGCAATGGGAGAAGGAGGAGAAGCAAAGAACCTTGGAAGGCGGCCTGCTAGCAGGCACCCGCAAGACAGAAGGAGAGAAATGGTCGACAAGACGGAGAAGAGAAATGCATGCGCACATCACGATAAATGCAAGAGAGCTCCCGAAGAAGAAGTGGGGAAAGACGTGTAGGCGCCTGTTATGTCTAGCCACGCAATGAAGTAGATGGCACGCGGACAGACAGCCAACACGTGTGCACATGCATGCGAAGCAGGTAGAACTTGGGGATACGTAGAAGAAGAAGGAGCAGAGAAAGAAACGCTCACATACAGGAGACCCGGGCTTTGTGGAGACTAGACTATTTTGAAGAAACGCCTCGGACAAGGCTCACAAAGGAAGCAACTGCCATTTCGATATTTGCCAAGGACAACTTGAAGGAGAAGAAGCGCATGCGGCTGGGTTTGTTTTTTGTAGAGTGCGTTACTGATAAGAGAAGAAAACTTGCACGTGTGCAAGAGGAAGTGTCGCCGGTTGCTTATATCTTGTACGGTCATTTACTCAGGAGAAAGAAGACACGTGACTGTGCTTGTCGCAATAGCGACAGCCAAAAGGTGAGAACTGCATGCGACGAAGCCAGCACAGCACGGAAACGGGAAAAAAACCCGTGGTGCTGGACCGGCAGCAGCATCGCAGTAGCGGCTCGGGAGTCCGTACCCTCCACCCCGTAGACGCACGAGCAGCGACGGGCGAGCCCGGTTGCTTGCTTCGCTATGAAAAAAAAGCCGGAAGAGGTGCGGCTGTGCATGCCCTTCTTCCGTCCGAAGTGGCAAAAGGCGACAACTCAGAGCTCGCGTGAAGGGACCAAAAGGAAGATGAAAAAAGAAGAAAACAGTCACACGCACCCGCACACACAAACACACACACACACACACACGCACGCACACTTGTGTTAAAACACTTGATAATAAGCATGTCGAGGCAGTTTCTTGCATTTTATTTTAATAAGGCACGCATGCGCAGAACACGATGAAAACCACGTTTATACACTTGTACAGAAAAGATAACTTGCGTGCACTGCTGCTGGTCAAAAATGAGAAACGCTTCGTATACGATGAATTCTTTCAGAGAGGGCTGAGGCAGCAGAGCCCTCGCAACAGAAGAATCAGAGAAACTAACGAACCGGGAAGGACAAATATACGCCGAGACGTGAAACTATGGACAAGTAACGTCTCTGATACGTTTTTCTCTACACGTGTGTTCCTCTGGCTGCATCTCTTCCTCCCCACTCCCCTTCCCTCCGTATACACTTGCGTACCGGGGCGCGTACGCAGTGTGTAGTGTGCGCCAGTCTGCATGTACTTGTAGGTGCCAACGTTGCGCAAGTCGATGTGTGACTATATCTGTATATATATGCATGAATATGTAGGGAGGAGAGTCTGTATAGCCGCAGAGTTATCCACGCAAAAGGCGCTACACGTTAATCTCTATGCATAGGGGCACTGCATTACACCTGTTGTTCCGTTTCTCTCGCCTGCTCTTTCAGGTAGTGCCACTCTCTCTCCCTGTGCATGCATAGAGGCATGTATGCGCATGCGTGCCACTGTAGAGGAATGTGCCTAAATAGTTTTCGAAAAGAGGATAAGTGCATATATATGTATGTGGAGATAGAGACGACTGCGACCTTCTCGATTCACAGGAAAAGGTAGAGCACGCACTTTTTAAAAAATCCGCAGGAACTCGCACGCAGCATGCATTCTCCGCCGCGAGCGATTATACGACACCACCCGAATGACTGAGACAGTGGACTTTACACATTTTTCTGTCTATCCATGTTTTATAAGGCAGGTGTGGACATGAGTATTCACACATACATGTCTATAAATACATATATATATATATATATATATACGTACGCACACAAACACAAAGAGATATATACGTACATATATTTAATGTGCGTACATACATGTGCGTATAAACAAGCAAGCGCATATGCAGCTGTAAAGGTACAAAGGACCACAAAAACGTATATGCCTACATAGACACATACACACACACACACATATTCACACATGTCCATACACGTACGTACCTGCCTCCATATGCGTCTACTCATTTACTCGTAATTAATCTAAAGGCCTACAAAGACGCGTGCCCGCATACGTACGTCCACGTATACACATATCTAAAAACATCTTACGTACAGAGAAGCGTACACATATTTACGTGCTTCAGTACGACTCTGCAGAGATACCCATATATATAAATATTAACACACACGTACGTGCACCTAAGTACTTCCATGCACGCGTACACACGCATTCGTCTAACGTAACTCTCTATACACAGCCACCGGGGCCAGCGTATAAGGTCTCGTGTTGATGAACAGGACAGGTGCACCAACACCAGGACATAGACACTTCCGCATGCAAAACTAATCACATATGTGTATATGCAGAGTGACTCACCTCCATTCTCGGGCCTTGAACGAGATGTATGCACGTCCACGGTGACTCGGGCTCCTCAGTCAAAGGGGATGCGTACCCCACCCACAACAGAGAGATAAGCAGGCTTGTCCTCTTCGACTCTGGCGCGCTGAAGCTTCTTTGAGAAAACGGGGAGACGTACGCACGCCTGCCTTCAGCAAAAGAAGGCAGCCTTCTATGCGAAAGCATAGCAGGCAACAGCTGCGCAGGTGTTTGCATTGCACCTTGGTGGACGTCTGTTAGAAAACAGAGATAGACGCACTTCAGTCGTCGATGATAACGGGTTCTTCCTGCAGTGCATGCGGCTGAGCGATGGAACACAGTTTCGTAAACATACCCACTTCACTTGTTCACCTGTTTTGGGGGAGACAGCGACCTCCGGGGGCTGCTGCACACACAGAGCACACTCGCGACTCCTACCGCGTTTGCGTGCGCGCACGCGCCTACGCTGGAGAAAAGAAGACATCTTTTTCTACAAGGCGCACCGGAGCCGTTTGCTCATATCACGTGAGACACGGGCAACGTGTGTGTGCCTGAACGAAGGAGGACTTTGTCTGCACGCGCGCCCTAAGCCCTTAGCTCTTCAGGAATTTTGTACGAGAAGAAAACTTTGCCCGACGCTCGCATGCAAAAATGTTAACCCACCCGTTGTGGATCGCATATAATATGACGGTGGTGCACCGACGGAAAAAGGCGGCCCTCGTTGCTCCGTGTCTGCGTGTCTGAGGAACACTTCTGTACGTACCTGTGCCGCCTCAGCTGCTACAGCATGCGCCACCTCACGCAGTCCCAGCGCTGCCGCCTGGAGGAAAAGGTCCTGCAAAGAACTCACACGTACCGCGTAACTGTACTGCCCCGCTGATGCAGACTGCAGTGGAAATCTCCTCCTTACCTGTCATTGTGAAACTGTATCTCCTTTGCTCCGCGCTTTCGCGCAGCTCCCATTATCAAACGCAGGGCACGGGCTTATGTAAATGCGTTCAGCAGCGCGTCTCTACGTGTTTGTTGAGAAAAAGTGTCGGCATTGTCTGCAGCCGTGTTTCGCTGTAAGGTGGAGAAACGTTCTAGAGTCATCTATACTATACATTTGTATACATGTATCCATAGGCATGTACGTGTCTTTACACGTACGTGCAAGCGTATGTGCATCAAGGTACACTTGTTGTATTCGTAAACTCGGATGTATGCGCATATGCTTTGCGATCGACCTTCTGTGGGTCACTGTGTACTGATATACATATACGTGTATGTATGCAGATACATGCACAAATCCATGCAAGCGTATATGCGTCAAGGCGCGTCACTTCTACTAAGCGGTTTTGCTGCAACGAGACGAAAGGTTTTCAGTGCTAGAAAGGGCGACAAATGAGGAGGATAGATTTAATGACGTTCTGCATGCAACCGTTGGGGCTGTCTTCCACCCACCCTCGCCGTTGTGTGTTCAAAGAAGTTGGTAGCGTTCTCCTCTCTCGCCGTCTATACGCCACGAATCGAGGAATGAAGCGTCGCAGGACTTTTTCTTCCTGCAAACCCGCTTGTGAGTAGCAGCTGCAGCGACACAGCAGACGAAGTCGCCTCCGCTCACGCAACTGCAGCAGCACAGCAGATGCAACAGCAGCAGTGTAGGCCTCACGATCACCAACAACGCAGGCAACAAAAGCACTTTTACAAAAAGCAGCAACAGCAGAGGGACAGCGTCAGCAGCAGCGACCGCTGAATACAGTAGCACACACACACACATACAGAGTGAACGTGCAGGTAGAAACGACCTGCCACTACGTCGAATTCAGCTGCGTATCCTCGGATGTCTGGAGAAACGCAAGTGTGCGCCCCGGATCTGCGCTAAGATCTCTTTCTGAGTTCATGCTCCACACATTGTTGGCCGAAAAACCTTGGACATCCCCACAAAAGTTGAAGATTCTATTGCATAGCCGTATATTGATTCATCTGTGCACACGCGTATTCGCAGGTCTGCACGTGTTTCCACACGTTGAGGCACACACACTTATTAGAGGACCGACACGTGTACAGTTGTTGCTTTGCCTGCCTGAGAAGACGCGTCCCGCATGCGCGAAAAACGTGAGCCTCCACGAGTCAGCTGCATCTAAAACGACTTACCTCGCTCCAATACCCGGCACAGCAGTTCAATGGAGGAGATTACACGCACCTGCAGATCCCCAGCCAGGACAACCGTGGGACTTCTCAGCTGGAAACAACTAAGACTCTAACTATTTCCCATCGCCAGCGTCTGCGACGCCGGAGAACATAAGATGAGTGACGACGTTGCAGTCTTTCCAAAAGTCCAGATTGTCTGTCTCTTTCTCTCCCTCTCTCTATATACATATATATATGTATATATATATAAATATGTCTACGCGGGTGTGTACGCAGCTCCATGAAAACACAAACGTATATATACATATGTGAATACCTGTCTCCCCATGTAGTGCAAACATACATACACATACATATATATTTGCAGATGACATGTATACAGCTGGGCGACACTCCTTCCGAATATACGCATATCTACGATATATATAAAGGCGAAATAAGACACTTCACATTTTCAGCATGTCTAGGTAAATGTGTCTGCTTGCGGAGGCCAGAAGCTGGTAGTCTCTGTACTTCTAATATGTATATGCATCTATGTCAGAACCGTTTTAAGTGATGCATTGTCCATTGCAGACGGACACATTTTTTGTGCACACGCCAGCAAGGGTCGGGTGGCGTAGAGGGCCAACGTTGATCAGTCTACAAATACATTTATACCTGTATATCTATGTACATATGTATACGCCATATGTCTCTACAGGGTTTACAAGGGGAGCGGAGCACTGCTGTGTACAGTTGTGTCTAAAGTGCAAGAAATATACCTGTATATGCAACATGTACATAGATATTAAAAATCCATGTATGAGTCTGTGTATGTGTCTTTGAAAGGTAGCTCGCTGTTACCTTATAGATGTGTGCACAAACACTTTTCTGTTTGTGTGTAGGTTCACAATTATCTGCGTGTTATGCGAGTCTCCTCGCTCATGCTACTCCTTTTGCCGCGACTTTCTCGGCTGCGGCGACGCTTCGTTCTCTGCTGCTGCTGCTGTTGAAGCAGCTGCTGGTGAACTGCTGGCGCAGAGCGTTCTGCTACGTTGTAGACTTCTGGTGCAGCTATTCTGCTTCTGCTGCTCTCCCTCCTGCTGCTACTGCTGCCCTCCGACATGCTAGGTTCTGTGCCGCTGCTGGCGCTGCGTCTAGCTCTCCTATCTTGCTGGTTGCTGCTCCTTTTTCTTTATGGTTGCTATTGCTTCTGCTCTGCTTAGTCCTGTTGTTGCTGCGCTCTGTGCCATGCTCCTCGCTGCGGACATTCCCGTCTCTTTTGTTAGCAACCTTCTGCTGCTGCTGCTGCGTGTCCTTCTCTGGTCCGTTATCGGGCACAGAACCTGCCATGTTCGATCGCTGCGCTTTCTGCTGTTACGGCGTTGGGTTAGAGTCGCTGTTTGTCTGCCGCCTGTGTTGCTCCTTCGTTCCGCGCCTTCCGCTCACCTGGTGCTGCTCTCTGTGCTAATCTTTCGGATTCCGTTTCCCCTGGTGCATATGCTGCTGTTATGTTTTCCTGAGAACAAGTCTGCGGCTGCAATATGTTGGTGCACGCAGGCTCACCCTGTTGCTGCTGCTTTGGTTGCTTCCGCCTGTCGTTCTACCGCTCCTGCAGTGTTGCTGCTGCTGCTCGAGTTGCCTCTGATGTTGATCGTGTTGGCGCGTGTTACCTTGTGTGCAGGTGCTGTAGTTGCGCTGTAGCTCCGTCTTGTGTTGCCGTTACCGTACCTCTTGTGAAGTCGCCGTGCCTACGCACTGCTGTTGCCGCTTGTCGAGCTACCGTGCTGCTGCCGTTGCTGCCTCTGCAGATGATTTTGCTGATTCCTTCTACTTCTTCTCTCCGCCTCTGCTGTTGCATCTCTGCTCCTGCTGCCGACCATCCGTCACCACAGTACGTTTGCATTCTGGTACTGCTGTAGTCGTAACAGCAATTGTAGGCTTCCATCTTGCCGCTGCTCTAGCAGTAGGCTTCTCTACTGCAGCTGCTGTAGTAGTAGCAAGAGTAGTCGGCCTCCGTTTTGCTGCTGGTGTACTTCCCCTCGACTGCCGTACCAGGAGCAGCAGCAGCAGACTTCCCTCTTGCTGCTGCTGTAGGACTAGACTTCCCTACTGCTGCTGCTGCTGCGAGTTTGCGCTGCAGGTGGCGGTGCATTTCATTGCTGCTGCTATAGCAGGTTTCAAAATTTCTCATGTGTGAGCTCTGTCTTGCGTGCAGCGCGGGCGCTTGTCTTCCGCCGCACTTGTCCTTCGCGGTCACCCCAGAATGAATCTTCCTTCACGCGGGCGACAGGTAGAGACGGTATGTGTGCGTGCATAAGTTTCCCTTTTTTTCAAGTCCACCTTACGGAGACAGCCACGTACACAAGCGAGATATACAGGCACATGGACTTAAAAACGCATAAACATATATATATATATATATATAAGCACGGCCACACATGTACACATACATTCATACACACATTCACAGCCACGCACTACCAAAGAGGGTGCGTACATACACACACAGAGGCACATACATCGGCACTACCCCACACAGATATGTGCGTCTAGGTATACATAGAGCAGAGAGGTATGGAGCGACGACAGTCGTGTGTGTGCGTGTGTGTGCGGTACGTGGATGTGGTACTAGTCGGGTCTCCATAAATATTTATCTTTCGACAACGTTACACATAAATGAATAAAGAAAAGCATGGGAACCTACATATTGCAGGACACGCGCACGAGCCTTTATTTTTCAAAATGACAACGCGCCAGTCTGTTCCGTGCAAGTTGAACTTTTCTGCAGCACGCCGACATCGCCGCGCTGGAGGTACTACCGGGCGGCGCAACGTTTCACGCCGTCGAATGTCGAATCCTCTTTGGATTGATTTGTTCTGAAACTGGGTTATTCATAAGTATCTTTGGGGGAGCCTTATCTACTAGTTGGCAGGAAAACCAAACACGCATCGGGGTTGAAGGCGGCGGCTACACAAGTAAAAAACACGTCTACCAAAGTCCACGGGCACACGAGCCTCAACGTGAGAACAGAGGTACGTTTTCCGCAAAAGCAACGCGACGCGCGCGGCATACCGACATGTATATAGATAGACCTTCAGCAAAAGCAACGCGACGCGCGCGGCAAATCAAAATGTGAACAGGCGTATCTGCACAATCCCGCGTGAAGTGTGTGGCAGCGGGTGCCGGTCACAACACATGCGAGAATCGGCAATTACACAACACACCCAAATAAGCATTTTCCACAGAGTGCAGAGCACATAGAGAAGACCAAGCAAAATGCGAATTTCTGCAGGTAGAGGTGTATGCCAAGTCGCACCAACGGCCGCGCCAAAGGAGTCTGCTGCTGTCCTCCTCTTCCGTGGCAGTCCGTAATAATGACTCGAGCGTGCTGCTTACTCGCAATGTCCGAAGGGTAGTGCGTGAAGAACACTCACACACCTCATTTACCTTGCTCTTTTGCAACAGCAGTCCGTCATATTGACCCGAGAACGCTGCTTCTGAGTGGTGACTCAAGACATTGTGTGACGAACACTCGCAGAGACACAGCATCTGCAGAAGAATACTTGTGCACTACTTATTTGTACGTAGAGAGGAGTAAAATGGAACTATATGCAGACGTGTGCATGTCTGTGTGTGTGCACGTGTACCAAACGGGTCGGTGGACTCGCTGGATGTCTTTAAAATCTGCGTCGGCGTTTCAGTACATTGTAGTTACGTTGTGCGTACATGTATGTGAAGGTCTACGTGCACGAAAAGTTTATGGGAATATGTTTACTCTGCCCACACGTAGATGTGTATTTGTGTCGATACACGTGTGTGCGTATGCTGATAGGAAGAAGTATAATTTTGTAGGACTGCGGCCTGTGTAACATCTGTCTGTGGAGATACATCCAGACATATGAGAGTATAGATATGATAAATCACGCACAACACGCAGGGAGGTTGTCTGCGTACGTCAAGACGAAGCTCCGGAAAGCCAAACCATTCGAAAGAAGTGCGCGCGCAAAGTCCACGCTTGTTCTTCTTCCTGTATCTCCCCTATGTATCTTCCTCATCCCAGTGAATTGACTCTTACCACCAACTCACTTCTTCAAGAGCTCTCTATTCATGTAGAGCAAATGCACAGAAGTTTACCTAGTACAAAAGTACAAACCCACAAATGCATACGTATATGCACATCACGCTGTCTACAATTATTTATTTGCTTACATGTGTCCATCAATTGGTGTACGTAAACTACTGTAGTAAGCCCATCTAGGAAGCGACTCCTGATGTGTATCACTCTCTTTCTCTGTATATATATATATACATGTATGTAGGACACGTAGAATACGTGTGCGGGGAAGAGGGTGTGTCCGTTATTACACTTACACATATCAGTCCTTTACATGTATGCATTTGTATCGGTGTATGTATACAGTACACAGTTATCCCAGTCCCTCCCATGAATAGGTGTGGAGAGGTGTATGCATACAAGATACACAGTTCTTGAATACCTGACGCCCTTACCTATATCTTTATTAGTACTATAACGACGGCAGCAGATACCTGTTATATCAGTCATTTCCCTACACACGTGTATATAGGCAGACCGGTTCCCTCTGTCTACACAAGTCTATAAGAGTTGTATACAATATACAGAGGTCGTGAGGACTAGACGACGACCTTACTATCTCTTTGTCGTCCCTAGCGATATAAACGGATGCAGCACGTGTTGGACCCCGCGAGCGCAACCCTGTGCCTTTTCCACGACGACTGTCCTGCTGCGGCTACGGTGCAGCTGCTGGGAGTTCCGCTGCTGCTGTCGTTGCCTCTGCGGCTGCTGCTGCAGGTGCTGCGCTGCGGTGTTGCTGTGTTGCACGTCTCCCTCTTTCTTCTCTGTGCAAACGTATGGAATCTTTTTCGTTTTTTACTTGTTTTTCTTCACCGACCCTCTTGCTGGGTTTCTTCTTTATCTCGCTTCTTCCGTTCTGTACGCCCCTTCTGTATTTCCACTCCACCCGTATAGACAACAGTTACGCAGCAGGATCTATCATTCGGTTCTATTACTCTGCAGTGCGCGTCCGACCGATTTCTCGCGGCTTCGGGTTCTTTTCCTCTTCTATATTATTCTGCTTTTTCATTTCTTTCGCATGCACTTGCGTCTTTCCTTCCCTCGAGGAACGCACGTAGGCGAGACCGAGGGTTGGGCGCCTGGTCTCATGCGTTGTCAAAGCTACGCCGTGATAAGGATCCCGATTTTTGAAATTTTTTCGTAGATGTCACGTTAAAAACTTAAATTCTGTCGAACATGTGACCCTTCTTGGCGAATGTTCCGGCGCGTGTGTCCAACCGTTTCCCATTCCACGCCCCTTTCCGAGGCCGGAAAGTTGCTCGCTGCTCACCGCGTCTGCGCCTGCACTTCGACTGTACGTACACCCCAGCGGCAGCACCATGCCGGTGTCATGACAGTCGCTCGTACGGACGACTGCTTCTTTATCCGTCTGGAATGCTTTCTTCTCCTTTCTCATCTGCACGGCACTTACGCGTCTTGGTTCCTCTTCCTCTGCCTCCACAGCACATCTGCCCTCCACTGTGTTGTCTGCTGACGTCGTCTTCTCCCGTTTTTCCCATGTCCACGTGCATGCGGCACACACACCAGCTGCAAGGCACCCGCCACACACACCGTGTCCTGTGCAGAGAGCAAGGCAGCAGCAATCCACGTCTCACTGCGCCACATGCGGTCCTCCCAGTTTCCTCCTCGTCCTCCTGTTCGCCTCGTCTTTCTCCTCCACCGTCTAACTGGCGTCTTTCTGCCGCTACGTGCTCCCTGCTGCTCGGAGAACTCGCAGCCGCTGTCGCTCTCCCCAACGCCTGGTGCACTGCTGCACGGGGGAACGGGCGGGGAGTGCAAACACGCAGACTACTCTCTCACTCTTCAGCGGACCGAACTGCATGCACACGCTCCACAGCCGCCGCGCGGGATGACCCTACGCAGAGACTGCCGCGTGTTAGAGAAAGGACGTTTTTCTCTCGCCGTCTCGTTGCCCTGCGTCGGCTGCTCGACGCCGCACTTCTCACTTCTCGGCACCAACACTGCTGTACCAGTGCTGGAGCCGTTTCTGTGTCAGCAAACCCCAGCAACGGCATTTCGCTGCCAGAGGGGGGAGAAGCTGCGAAGACAAACAGAAGTTTACTTGTCTGTCTTCCCAGTGTTTACGAAAAATTCCTCTAGCTGCAAGTACAGCGATGTGCTACCTGTATTAGTGACTAGACAGGCGCGCGCCTACACATGTATAGATCTCCGTATACTCACACCTGCACTTTCGCTCACTGTCACGCCTATAGCTCCACATCAACCGTCGCACATCCTTACATACCGTAGCCATACATGTAGAAACACGTAATACTTATATATATTTTTTTTCGTATGAAGTGCGTCAGACTCCCACACATAGAGCGCGCTTTGCATGTGTCTCTTTACAGAGTCTCTCTGCACAGGTGTATGTACGTGCAGGTATCTTTTGCTGTGACGTTCCCATCCCCCACCGTGTGCTGCACCCAGCAGCTACAGCTTGTGTCGAAGAACGCGGCAATTTTCTCCTCTTTTCTTCGTACCTCTCGATGTAGACGCGGGCCGTCATACCATGCCTAGATACCTATGTGTAGGGAAATGAATTTTGCTTATCACGCCTGTGTTAGTCTTCCGAAACGCGAGGCGTCAGACGTCTCACGGTGGCACTGCAGCGAGCGGCAGTCCCGCCGCAGCGGCAGCACGCAGCCGCAGCTGCTGTTGCAGAGACAGAGCAGCAGGGGCACCAGAAGGGCAGCGGGGCCAGTCCACGAGTAACAGCAGCAGCAGCACAGCAGTGCAGACGAGACGCCAGCGACGGCTGGCACTGCGGCAGCAGATGAGTAGAACGTCCACCGCAGGCCAGTCGGTGAGCGACATAGCAACAGCAGCAGCAGCGAGTTTCGACAGGGGAGGGGAGAAACGCTGGAGCAGCACCAGTAGCCCTTTCTGGAACGTCGACTGCGGAAACTGCGACAGACCCGTCGCAGCAGCCTGCGAAGGAGGTGCTGCTGCTGCTGCTGCGTTAAGGCGTCTCTTGAGAGACGGGAGAAGATTCTCTCCCAGCGGAGCCTCACTCGTCAACGAGAAACCTTGGGCAATTGCTGTTTCTCAGATACGTTCTGCGCTGGTGCAGCACCTCGTCCGTTGCTGCAGTTTCCCTGATGCTGCTGCCGCAGCAGCTCCAGCAGCCAAGCTGCAGCGGCAGCAGCGACATGCTGGTGCAGGCGTCCACGCGTCGTAGAAACAGCCGTGCGTCTCTGCAGCGCGTGCAGCACCAGCGACACCGGCATATCCGACGTGCAGCGCGTCCTTGACGGCCGTCGCAGCAGCAGCCTCTTCTCAGCCGCACCTTCTTCGCACACAGCACCTGTTTGTCAGACGCGCTTATTTGTCAGCAGCGGGTTCTTCTCAGCAGCAGCTTCTACCCGCAGCAGCTGCATGCGGCGAGACGAGAAGAGCAACAGGAGAGTAGAGGCTGCAAGCGGCGGTGGGAAACAGCCGTGGCTGTGTCCGCTGATGCTGGTGATTGGCAGAAACGGAGTCGCCCCAGCAACAGGGCAGAGGCAGCAGCTGCAGCGCACCCCACAGAAGCAGCCGCATTACCCGGTAGACAGCAACAGCAGGCACGTCCTCGGTACCAGCAAGGAAAGCAGCAGCAGCAGCAGCCGTGCAGGGGGCACCAACACAAGAGAAGCTGCCGCAGCAGCAACAGCAACACGTTTTCGCAGCAAGAACAGAACAACTTGGCGCAGCGCGGCGGTGTAACGCCGGAGAGGCGGCAGGAAAAACGGCGTCGCGTTCCGCAGGCGCAGAGGCGGATAACAGCAGCTGCTGCAGCAGGGGACGAAGGAGGAGGTGAGCAGCAGCATGACGACAGCAACAGGAATCAATCACCGCTCGAGGCAGGTTCCTGTGCAGCAACAGCAGCAGTGGCTAGCCCCAGCTCTTCGCACGTAGCTCAGCCTCTAGAGAGAGAACAAGCGCAGCAGCACCAGAAACAGGACAGAGCCGCGAGCAGCAGCGACAGCCGCGAATCAGGCCGGCTTCCCTGGACCGCAGGAGTGGCAGCACCAAGAGCACGACCAGCTGCAGCAAGAGGAGGAGGAGCAGCAGCAAGGACAAGGGGAGGAGCGGCAGTAGCAAGAACGCTCTAGCAGCAGCAGCAGCAAGAGCACAGGAACGACAGCAGCGAGGGCAACAAGGGCACCTCAGGGAGGAGGAGGACGGGGGAAGAAAAGCTGTGGGGTTGCGCGGTGAAGAGGCGAGGGGTAACAGCGGCAGCGGCAGCGCGTGGCAGCTTGCTGCTGCATCTTCCCCCTGTCCGGTAGCAGCAGAAGTCGCCCCCATACACGTGCAGCGGCAGGAGCAGGTGTTCTAGCAGCAGCAGCAGCAGTATGGAAGGCCACAGGCATCTTCCCTACAGGGGAAGAAGGACGTCGCATGCGGGAGAAGCTTCGTCAACTGCTGCGGAGGAACAGCAACCTTTTCAGAGTGTCCCGCAGCAGCAGCTGCAGCAACAGGAACTGCGCATGAAGCAGTGGAACGAGCAGCTGCATCAGCAGTCTTTCTTGCCGAATTTCCACCTCTCCTTGCCCCAGCAGCAGCAACAGCATCCCTCTGTGCCGCCGAGACAGCAGCAGCTGCAGCGGCCTCCCTACGTGCAGCAGCAGCAGCATCATGAGCACCACCAGCCATTCATGCTGCACCAGCAGCAGGTGGCGCGTACCGACGGCGGAGAGGAGCAGCTCCGAAGGCCTCGGCGACCCGAGGAAGAGCAGCACTGCATAAAGCAGCAGCAACAGCACTTGCAGCAGCAGCGGCACTTCCAGCACCAGCAGCACGTCCAAGAGCAGCAACCGTACTTGCGGCAGCAGCACTTGCAGCAGCAGGTTCAGCGGCAGCAAGTGGAAGCGCTGCATCAGCAGCATCACCGGCATCAGCGCGAGCAGCAGCAGCTGCGGCAGCACCAGCAGTATCTACTGCAGCCGCAGCACGTGCTACAGCAGTACTTGCAGGATGAAGGTGAAGTGCCCGAGGGGGGCGAGCCGCAGCAGCAGGTTGCAGAGTATCAGCAGCAAAGGCAACGATGGGGGGATGCCCGCGGCCACGTACGTGTGGGGCTGACAGAGCAGCTGCATCTGCTGCAGCTGCAGCAGCCAGAGACCGCGACGCTGGAGCAGGAGCAGCTGGAGAGGAAAACATTGCGTCAACGTCGTCAGCAACAAACTGTCGTAGCCGAAGAGAAGGAGGAGCAGCAGCAGCGGCAGGGCGTTGCTGCGTGGGGGAGGGAAGAGGAAATTCAACAACAGCAGCAGCAACGAGGCGCACGAGCAAGAGAGGCTGCTGCAGCGCATGCAGAAGAGGAAGTTGAACGTGTCCCGCTGGCACCACGGGTGCGTGTTGCTGCTGCTGCTGCAACAACAAGTCGCGGTAGCCAGCCGCAGCAGGAGCAGCCGGACGGGGGATTTGAAATGCACCGGGAGCAGCAGCAGACCGCACTGCAGCAGCCGCAGAGCGACCAGCAGCTGATTCAGCAACAGCAGGAGAAGAGAGGAAGGCCGGCGCTGCAGCAGCTGCAGGTTCAGCAGGTGCAGCACCAGGACCGTCACCAGCGCATGCGTGGGACGCGCGATACTAGCTACGCTTCTATAACTCACGCAGATCCGTTCCTCTCTTCCGTGGAGAACTGGCAGCAGCTCTCTTCCGCAACAGGTGCACATTGGCCCGCCGACGCAGCAACAAATGCTTCCACTTGGTCTCCTGCTGCTCCTCCTGCGGCTCCTGCTGGTGCTCCTGCTAGTGCTCCTGCTGCGTGTGCGTCTCTGTCGGCTGGCGGCGGCGGGCGTGCTGCTGGTTCAGCTGCTCCACGTCTTACGCCAGGAGCCGCTGCAAGCAGAGGAGAAGGAGAAGGAGGAGGAGCAGCAGCACGAGGTGCTGCGCAGTATCCGGGCTCGAAAAAGCTGCTCTCCACTTACGAATTGCCAAGTGCTTTTCTTTCTTCTGCTGTTGAGTCCCCGGCTGCCACAATAGCAGCGGCAGACAGGGGAGGGCTGCCGTCAGCAGTCGCAGCAAATGGGCCCGCAGCAGCGGCGACAAGGCATGTAGCACTACAAACAGCAGCAGCTACGCACGTGGCAGCAGCTACGCACGTGGCAGCAGCTACGCAGGTGGCAGCAGCAGCGCAGGCGGCAGCAGAAGCATCACAGCCGGCAATGATAAGGCGAGGAACCCAAGCAGCTGCAACAGCAGGTGCGGGGGGGGGGGAAGCGACGGCGAGCGTTTGCAGCAGAAGAAGAAGTGGGCAAGTGGTGGGGGGCCGGTGACGCGAGCGGTGCACCATCAGCAGCGCTGGCAACAACAGCACGTCGCGGCGCCGCGGCGGAAAGAGGAGCAATCGCGTCGACTGGTGCAGCAGGTCCGCACTCCCTTCGTTCACCAACAGCAACACACGCTGCTGCTGCAGCAAGAGCAGCAGGAGCAGCACGAGCGACTGGAACAGCAAGAGCGCGAGGAACAGCGGAAGTACTAGGAGCCGCAGCAGCAGGAGCAGTCGGAGCGGCAGCAGCAGGAGTCCCAGCAGCAACAGGGCGCTGTCCTTCTGGAGCAGTATTAGCGGAACACGTCATTGCAGGAAGTGCAGCCTTTGCTGATGCAGAAGAGAGCACCGCCTCAGCGGCAGCAGCACCGCAGCAGCATTCAGCAAAAGCAACGCGCAGGGCACCAGAAAGCCGAGCAGCAGCAGGAGCAATCACAGGAAGAGGAGAAGAAGCAAGAGAAGGAGAAAGTACTATAGCCTCAGAAGCAGCGGCAGCCGAGTCCCACGGGGAAGTGGCAGACGGCGGTAACCGGCTAGCCTCGTCGTACACATGCGATGCCCGTGTTTTGAGATATACTGCGAAGGGCAGTCTGTCTTCTTCTTTTCCTGGTGGTGCTGCTGCTGCGCCGTCGCGAGTCCCGGCGGGGGCTGCGGGTGCTGTTGCTCCTTGTTGTTCTCCTCTTCGTGTTGCTCCTTCTGCTGCTGCCTCGTCGCCTCCGCTCCTCCTCGCTGATGCTGCGTCTTCGCCTCCCTCCGCTGCTGCTGCTACGTGGCACCCTGCTGCTGCGATTTCCTCCTCTTCTTCACGTCGTCCCAGTGCTGCTGCTGGTTCTTCGGCAACCCCGTCCGACCAGCAGCAGCTTCCTCCTGCGCCTGCTGTCACTTGTTCTTTTGCCCCACACGACGCTGCTGCTGCCAGTCGCTTCTCTCCTGGAGCCACCGCTGCTCTGCATTTTCCTGCTGCTGCTGCTGTTGCACCGCGCGATCCCGCTGCTGACATTGCGTCGCGTCGTCCTGCGGTTGCTGCAGCACCTCCCGTCCCCTCTGGCTGCTCGGCTGCGCGTCCTCCCTTTGCTGCGACTCCTCCTCCTCCTCTCGAAACGTCTCTGCCGTCTGCTTCTGACCCCTTCGACTCTTCTTCTTCGTCTTCTTCGTTGTTTTGTTCCCCTGTCGCAGCTGCGGCTGGGACTGCTGCTCTTTCCTGTGCACCTGTGGACGCCGCTGCTGTCGTTCATCTTCTCCCCACAGCAGCAGCGGCGGCTCCAGAAGGATGGGAGTTTGTCCCTCCACCCCTGGGAGCAGCAGCTCAACGAGAGCGTAATACCCAGCGTGTTCAGGAAGAACAGCGAGCAGTGCTGCTGCTGCTGCAGCAACAACGGCAGGAAGCCCGCCGCAGAGGTGAGGAGTTGAGCGACTCTCCGTCCGCCGAGTTTTCGAAGCGGCTTTGCACCGTCGACGACCGCGGGTCGCTCCTACACCCTGCGTGTGTTGATTTCCCGTCGTTTCTTGATTCTCTTGGAGGCTTGTACGGCGGGGGACGCAGCAGCGGCAGCAGTCTGCGTCCGGCTGCGCCGGCCAGCGGCAACAGCAGCAGCAGTAGCAAGGCGGCCGAGAGAAGCAGCAGCGGCAGTAGCAAGGCGGCTGAGAGAAGCAGCAGGCGCTCGGGTGGCAGGGGAAGAGAAGGAGCAGCAGCAACTGCCGCGGGAGAGCCAGCAGAAGAAGAAAGCGCACAGGAGCGAGAAATCAAAAACGAGTTGCATGCCCTCCTCCAGCAGGTCCACCGTCTGCAGATTCAGATGGGGAAGATCGCCTCGTCGTCTGACGCAGCTTCTGCTGACGCTGCTGCTGCGGCTCGAGCAGCAGCGGGAGAAAACCCTTCCGACGTCGCCGCTGCTGCTGCTTCTCCTCCTTCCACCTGTTCTCGGAATGGGCCTGCAACAGCAGCAGCAGCAAAGGGAAGCAGCAGCAGCGGCAGTGGCAGCAAGAACAGCGCTGCTGTCGCAAAAAGTGCTGCCGCAGCAGGGGCGCATGAACGACAGTCCGTGGGGTTCACGTCCTGCGAAGAAGGAATCCCTTCTTCTTCTACTTCCTCTTCTGCTGCTTCTTCTTCCGCGTCCTCTTTGTGTGCGTCCTCCGCGGCTTCCTCCTCTTCCTCTTCTGTTTTTGTTTCGACTGTGCCATTCTCCACGTTCAACGTCAGTAGGGAGCCCGGGGGCCGCGCCGGTGCAGAAGTTTCCTTCTTCGACGTCTTCTGCAAAGAAATGCGCGGGTTCCAGGACTTGGTCATGGATGAGTTGAAAGGGAAGAAAAAGATCTTCAAGAACCTCGCCATTGCATGCAGAAAACATGTCGAAGGCGTGCAGCGACGGAGGCAATTCAAGGCGGAGGAAGCAGAAAGGTAAAGCGCTGAAGAAGAAGCAGCAGCAGTCGATTCTTCGCACACAAAAAAGGCGAAACGACACCCACAAGAAAGACGCATGCAACAAAACAAGTCTCGCACACAATGCGGGAGCTCTCTCTCTCTCTATATATATGTAGGGGTCTATTTAATTTTCATCTGTATACATACGTGTGGATATACACATATATATTTATATACGTATGAATCTCTTCAATCTTCATCCTCTATCTCTCCATACATATATATATATATATATGTGTATATATGGATCTCTTCAAGCTTTATATATATATATACTTCCATTTCTCTCCTCGCGTATATATATATGTATGGATTTCTTTAGTCTTTATATGTCATTATTTGTATATTACCCCCCTCTCTTTGTACGTATATGTACATATATATATAGATATATATATGTATATGTATGTACATGTGAATATTGTTCCCCTACATGAGTACGCATGTCTCTGTATATACGTGTGTGTGAATGCATGCAGAAAATTTCTCTTACATCTTTGAAGAGGTCCTCTCTTTCCTTCTCTTTTCCTCTATATATACTGTTTCACGCTTCGATTATCTGAATATAGCGGGTGTAAACTTGAGAAGTCCCTGCATGTATGTCTTCTACTAGAATATAAATGTTTCTTGCTGGTGCCCATCTGCGCGTGCCTGTTTCTTTGCCCGCGAGTCGAAGCATTAGAAACCTGTGCGCCGTGAAGAAGTCTCGCATGTTGAGCAGGCATAACGTTTGCCATGCTGCTCTTGCTGCGGTCGCTGTTGCTGGTGTTGCTGCGGCTGCTGTCCCTGGGGCTGCTCTTCTGGGGGCTGCCACTTTTGGGGCTACTATTCTTGGGGCTGCTGTTTCTGAGGCTCGATCATTCCTGCGCTTGTTATTCGTGCTGCTTCTGCCGTCGCCGCCTCTGCTCCTGCTGCTGCTTTTGCTGCTGCTGCACCTCCTGCTGCTGCGGCTGCTTCTGCTGCTGCTGCGCCTCCTGCTGCTGCGCCTCCTGCTGCTGCGCCTCCTGCTGCTGCATCTGCTGCTGCTGCATCTGCTGCTGCTGCATCTGCTGCTGCTACGCTGCCGCTGCTCCGTGGGAAGCCCGCATCAATTAGCCACGAGCTCTACTCCTTTGTGGTGCTCCTGCCAGGCAACTGCGAAGCTTGGCAAAAGCGTTCGCTGCACCAGTCGAATTTTTCTGGCAGCGAATTGAACGGTTGTTGTGGGAGAGGGAAAAGCGCTTGCTGCAGCAGCAGCTGCACGCAAAGAAAAGAATGAAGCTCGAAAGACTTGTGAACAGAGCAATGCGTAGCTGCAGGCAGCTAGCCAAGGGGCTTAACACGCAGGTATGTTTTCTCTCCTTTATTGCCTTTCTTCTCGTCTTCTCCATCATGCGTTTCTTTTTGTCTCCGTCTTTCCGTGGATCGAATTTCTTCTTCTTCTTGTCGTCCCTTTGCGCGTTGTCTTTCTGGCTGGTTTATTCTTCGTGCTCGTCTTCTGTTCTCCCCCTCCTTTCTTCGTTTCTGTCTGACTCGCTCTGCATTCGGCGTCCCCCCGCCTGCCCTTGCCCCTTGCCGGCTGTTCTTCTCTTTTTATCGTAGGACGCGCTGTCCCTCCGTTCACGGCTCTTTGTGTGTGGACTGCTGCTGCTGCTGCGCATGTTCTTCTTCCGCGCTCTCTGGCGTGATACTTGCTGCCGTTCTGCTGCGTGCACCTTCGCTAGCGTTCCACTTTCTGCTGCCCTGACTCGGTGCTGCTCCGCTTTTCTACACGAGCTGCTCGTCTGCCTGCTGCAGATGGCGCATCTCGTTCGAAAAAACTCCGGCTGCTGCTGCTGTCCCACGGCGTCCGTTTTGCTGCTGCTTCTGCCACTGCGGCTCGCTCTGCTGGCGCAGCACCTCCGTCACGCGCCGTCTGCACAGTGCGCTTCTCGTCTCTATGGCCATGCTGCCTCTGCCTCCCCGTCTGCTCCTGCTGCTGCCGTCTCTGCTGCTGCGGCTCTCGCTGCTGCTGCTGCCGTCTCTCCTGCTGCGGCTCTCGCTGCTGCTGCTGCCGTCTCTCCTGCTGCGGCTCTCGCTGCTGCTGCTGCCGTCTCTCCTGCTGCTGCTCTCTCTGCTGCTGCTGCTCTCTCTGCTGCTGCTGCTCTCTCTGCTGCTGCTGCTGCTCTCTTTGCTGCTGCTGCTCTCTCTGCTGCTGCTGCGCAGATGTTTACAGGCGGTTCATCCTACCTGCCGCTGCTTGTTGCTTTGCAGCTGCTCGTCCGTTTCGTCGTCTGTCGGTGCCCCTCCATTTACTACTGCTGCTGCTGCTTTTTCACCTGCTGCTAATGCTGCTGTCTCTGCTGCGCGTCTGCTGTTGTCGCGCGCAGTGGTGCTGCTGTTTCTCCGATCGTATCTTCCTGTTGCTGCTCTGATGCTGCGCGTGTACGTGCAGCTGGGAGGAGAAGTATCGCCCAACAGCTCTTTGCAAGTCGCTGCCGCTTCGACGCAGCAGCAGCACCGCGAAGAGGACGAGGAGGAAAAGGAGCACCACGAGCAGCAGAACCCGCAGGAGGAGAAGCGGCAGCAGCTTTTCAAAGAGAAGCGGCAACAGCGGCGGGGGGAGAAGGAGGAAGGTGCATTGTCGGCCTCGTTGCGACGTGAGGAAGGGCACACGTGTACTGCTGCTGCTGCTGGTCATGTGGCGGCAGAGGGTGCCAGAGGGCAAGCGCGTCCACCCAGAGGAGGAGAAGAAAAAGGATGTGAAGGAGCAGCCGCAGCAACAGAAGCAGCAACAGCACCAGAAACAGCAACAGCAGCAGAAGCAGCAACAGTAGCAGAAACAGCAACAGGAGCGGAAGCAGAAACAGCAGCGAAAGCAGAAACAGCAGCACAAGCAGAAACAGCAGCAGAGGCAAGAACAGCAACAGCATCAGGGCCAGCGACAGCTGCAGCAACAGAGAGGACGGAAGAAGAGGAGTGGACAGCAGCGGAGTCGGAATCTGCGCAGGAGAGAGAAGACGCAGCTCTCGAGGAAGAGATGGAAAGAGAAGAAGAGGCAGCCAGGCAGCAGCAGCAGAAAGGGGAGAATGCGAGCGACGACGAGGAAGAAGAGAATGAGTTGCTTGCCCTGCAGCAGGAAGCTGCTCTCCCCGTTGACGATCTTCTGCGACGGTAATACGAGCCGCAGCGCGTGCTGTTCTCCCCTCTCTCCTGTTGCTCTTCCCTCGCCCACTTCTGTAGGGCGCATCTCTTCGTATACCTGCAGGCCGCCGTACACAACATATCTGTGTGGATTTTTGTGTGTGTCGACTTGGAGAATCACATGCGTTGTAGGCCCGTGACTGCTCACGCTTGAGGACACGAGTAGAATCATTGCTCGCAGCCGTCTGTGTACATATATATATTTATATATATGTATATGTGTAAATAGACGTACGCATGCATGCTGCGCGCTTTTTTGATATTGCTTCCCCGTTGTCCCTGTCTTTGTTTCGCTGCTTTTGTCTTTTTCTCGCACTTTGGGGTCAGTCTCTCTGTCTGTCTCTCGCTGTTTTTGTTCCTTGGGGGAAATGAAGGAGGAGGAAGAGCAGTAGCAGGAGCAGCAGCAGCGCATGCATTTGTGGCGTTGGTGTGGGTCTGCAGACGCTACGGCATCGTCAGAGACGCAGAAGCAGGCGCCGGACGAGCAGCAGCAGCAGCAGGACGGCAGAGAGTGAGGAGGAGGAGAGCAGGAAGGGCTGAGAAAAGAGGGCGAAGAAGAAGAAGCAGCAGCAGGGGACGGAGAGAAGACGAAGAGGAAGACGAAGAAGAAGTCGATCCAACAGCAGTAGCAGCAGCAGAGCAGCGGAGAGAAAAGTCAGAAGAAGAAGAGGACGAAGAGGAAGAGAACGACAAGAAAGAAAGCGGGAGCAGCAACAGCAGCAAAACACTCAAAACAGAAGAAGCTGCAGGGGCCAGTGATACCGAGACAGAACCAACACCTCTGCCCTGCGCCAAACCAAAACTTCACAAGTACGTTTCCCGCTCGATCTGCCCTACATACATAAATATATTCTCTCAGTGCGACAAACATGGATATATATATAGGGCGAGAGATAGAAAAAAGATAGATAGGTAGATAGAGATAGATAGATGTATATGTACATATATGTGTACATATCTATGTATATGTCTATTCTCTTACGTGTGGGATATGAATACATTGATGTATACAGATATACTGTGTACGTATATATATATATATATATATGTTTGAGTATGTTGATATATATATTTATATGTATGCACATGTATATTTTGAAGATGATTTGTTTGCACCGTTCGTCAGACGAAGAATTGGTGGACTGCTACCCTCAGTGCGCGACAGTCATATATACATATATGTGTTTGTATATATGTAGGCTTCGTATACATATATATATATATATAGGTAAGACTGGTTGCTGTCTACGTGGAAGTTCGTATTTCTATAGACACGTGCATTTCGATACGTTGGATTTAACAGGTAGAGAGACATATATTTCTTGTGCTTGGAAGGTTTTGCAGTCTTGTCCTTAGTGTGGGGAAACTTTTGTCCGCGTTGAGGCATCTTCTGGACACGCGTCGTCCCTCCGACAGTTGGTCCCATCCTGCTGTTTATATATATCTCTCTCTCTGTTATCCGCCTGCCCATGCCGCTATATATATGTGGGAAGCTAATGTTCCAGCATGGAAGACTGTGTGAGTGTGAGATGCGTTTTGTTGCTGCGCATGCAAATAGGTGCATGCAGAGCGGCGAGTGGAATTCTTCGGTGTTGCATCTCTGTTCTCGAGAGTTGCTGCTGCAGTTTGAACTTCTGCTCCTTCTCTTCCCCTCTTCTTCTTCTTTGTGTTGCTCTCGTCGTTTCCCTGCGTCCGTGCCCCGGCTGCTTTTGAGCGCCCCTCTGTGCTGCAGCAGGCAAGCATTGTGACCTCCTGGGCAGGTGCTTCCCAGGGGTCGCACTCCCCGCAGCAGGGGTTCTTCGTCTCTTCTTATTCGTCCTCTTCTCCTCCTGCTGCTTCTCCTTTCTCCTCTTCCTCGGTCCTCTTGGGCTTCCCTTCTCTGTCTTTTCGCCATCTCTCTTCTCTTCTTTTCGGACCTCTTCGTCTTCCCGTGCGTCTTCTCTTCCGGAAGACAGAGGCCCTTTGGCTCTCCTCTGCATGCGTCTCCGTGTGTGGACCTGCATGTGGAGAGAGACATGCAGAGACGTGTGCAGCCGGTGCAGACCAGCGACAGAGTCGTGGCGACTGACAGTGTGCCCTGTCCTTGCTGCTGCTGCTGGTGCATGCGCTTTGGAAGCGCCTCCGCGCAAGAAGACATGCGGTGCCGTTGTCGCGTCACGGCTGCTGCGTGCTCCTGTCGCACCGCAGGGAAAACACGACGACGCGGATGAGGAGGATGAGGAGGAGGCGGAAAAGCAGCAGCAGCAGCAGCACGCAGTCCACAAACGCTGCAGCAGGAACAGCAGCAGAGCGGGACTTGCGCCCAACCGACCCAAGCGCCTCGCCTCCATCACAACACAAAGGTAGAAAGTTCTTCTTTGCTGCTTCTTCTGCGTGTTCCGCTCCTTACCCTGCCCCTTCTTCTTCTTTTGCTTCGTTTGCTTCTTCGTCTTTCTCTGCTTCTTCGTCTTGCACGAATTCTGCTTCTTCTGCTGCTGCTTTCTCTTCGTCTGCCTGTTACTCTTCTTCTGCCTTGTTTCTTCTGCTTCTTCTTTTGCTTCTTCCTCTGCTCCTTCCCCTGCTTCTACCGTGTGTCTGTCTCTGTCTGTTACTCTGTTGTTAGCCGCTCTAATCTGCCAGAGATCTAATCGTAGCCGCTCTCTTCTTGCTTCTCCTTTTTTGGCCCGATAAATCTGCTTCAACTCCTGTGCTAGCCGTCGTGTAGAGTTCGATTTGTCTCTGCTAGTCACGCAGAGCGCTCTGCGCCTGCCTCGGGCACACAGCGTCCCGCAGCTCGCTCATGCAACAGCTCACGCATGCAGCGAAGCTGTAGACATTCATCGCGTGAAAGACAGAAGAAACGACAGCGGAAAAGAGAAACAGAGACAGATATACAAGCATTGTGCGTCGTAGTTTCCTTGATTTCTTTGTGCCCCGGCTTTGGTGTTGCTTCTGCCAGCGCTGTGATTGCCGTTGCTTCCTTGCTGCTGCTGCTACCTTGCTGCTGCTGCTGCTATCTTGCCACTACTGCGGCTGTCACCTTGTTGCTGCTGGTGCTGCCAGCTTGCTGCTGCTGTTGCCAGCTTGCTGCTGCTGTTGCCACCTTGCTGTTGCTGCTGTCTTGCCGCTGCTGCTGCTGCCATATTGTTGCTGTTGGTACCTTGCCACTGCTGCTGTTGCAACATTGCTGGTGCTGTTACCTTGCCACTGCTGCTGCTGCTTCTGATTTGCTGCTTCTACCGCCTTGCTGCTGCGACCGCCTTGCTCCTGGTGCTACCGCCATGCTGTTGCTGCCGCCTTGCTGCTGCTGCTGCCTTGCTGCTGCTGCTGCTAGCTTGATGCTACTGCTGCGTGACGACTTCCTGCCTCTTGTCACCCTCCTGCTGCGTGCTCTGTTTATTCTGCTGCTGCAGCATTACAACTGCTGCTTCTTGTGTGGCGCTGTCTTCCCGGGTTTTTCTCTTCCTGTTGCTGCCGTTCCGTTCTCCCCGAGAAAAAAATTTTTGCCTTCCCTCGTGCTGCTGCTGCTTCTGCTGCGACTCTGCTCCACTGCTCAGAGGAAAGTACTGACAGTGCTCCACTCGACGGTAGCGCTGTAGACGCTACTAGACCCCCCCCCAGCCGGGCAGCAGCAGCAACAGCAGCAGCGAAGAGAGCGACAGGGTCGGCAGCCGCAGGGACGTCAGGAGGAGAAGGGGGAAGAGGAAGAGAAAACGCAGCAGCAGTAAACGAAGAAGAAGAAGAGATTGATTTCACGTGTGAAGCATTTGAGGCGCAGGAGGAGGAGGACGCTGCGTTGGACGCTGCCCTAAATAATTTGCATGCAGAAGAAATGCAGCAGGAAGGAAAGGCAGCAGCAGCAGCGGAACTGAAGAAACTGCAGGAAGAAGCCGACCTCCCTGTCGAGGAATTATTGAGGAGGTGCGTCGCCCCACCGTTGCTGCTGCTGCTGATGGGTCATTCTTGTGCTGCCGTTACCGGCGCTGCTCTCCTGTTGCTCTTGCGTTTCCATTTGCTGGTGGTGCTGCCTAGGCGTCACTGGCTGCGTTTTTTCCGCACCAGCAGCTGCTGGTGAGAAATGCTGAGAACTCATGCGAGTCTTCTCCTGTTGCTGCGTCTGGCTCCTGCTGCTGTGTGCCCCGCTGCCCCAGTAGCGTGCTGCTGTTGCGTCGTCCACCTGCTGGTGGGCTTGCTCCTGCTGCTGCGCGCGGCTGCTGTCTTTTCTCTTGCTGCTACTGCCGCACCTGCTGCTGTTGCTGCTTCTCGTGCGCCTGGGCTGGTGCGTATTGTTTGCGCTGCTGTTGCTGCTCTTTCTCCTGCTGGTGCTGGCTCCATTGCGGGGTGATGCTGCCCCTGTTCTCCTGTCGGCCTCATGCTGCTGCAGGTACAAGGAAGAAGAAGAGGCATATGAAGAGGAGGAGGAGGAAGAGGAGGAGGCAGAAGCAGCAACAGCACCTGAGGAGGACGGATCAGAAGAGGAAGAAGAAACTGAAGAAACAGATGCAGCAGTAGCAAGCGGAGACACGTCGCAGAATGCGTCGGACGACGATTCTTATGTAGAAATTCGCGTCGTCCCCCCACGCAGCTCAAGTCGGCGTTCTCTGGCTGCTGATTCTGCTGCTACTGATGCGGCTGCTGCTGATGCGGCAGCTGTTGCTGCTCCTGGAGGAGGAGGAAGAGGAAGCGCGGACGGTTTCGGTCTGGGCGGGTGTGTTCGGCTTGCGAGCAGCACCAGCACGACAAGCACCTGCAGCAGCAGCAGCGGGGGAAGAAAGCGAAGCAGCAGCAGCAGAGGAACAGGAAGCAGCGAGACAGCTGCGACAGCAGAAGGCGGGGGCGTGGTCGTTGGCGAGGAGGCAGCTGCGGCTGCAGCAGTCGCCGTTACGAAGCAGGAGAAGCAGAAAGCGCCGTCCGCGCAGCCGCCGCAGTCTGCTGAAGCAGCAGCAGCAGGGGAAGAAGAAGCCTGGACGTCGCGAGCAGCAAACGAGGCGAGAAACCTGCAGCAGGAGCAGAATCGAGCACCGGCCGCAGTCGCCGACGCGTCTACGCAGCAGCGGCAGCTGCGAGGGAACGCTTCTGTGAGAAAGGAAGAGCGGCCGGGGAACAGAGCAGCAGACAGACGCCACCAGCAGCAGCCGCTGCAGCCGCAGCAGCAGCAACAGGACCAAGAGCAGGTACACAGGAGCAGTCCACGAACCGCCGAAGGGAAGACGGCGGAGCGAGAGGAGCAGGTGAAGCTCCGTCCTGCAGCAGCAGCCAACACATGCAAGCAAACCCAGCTCCCCACAGCGGCGCTTTCCGCTTCCTCGTCTTCGTCTCCCTCCTTTTCTTCGTCTTCTTCCACGTGCGCTGTTGCACGTGGTTCTCTTGCGTCTGCTGGCCCGTCTGCTGCTGCAGCAGCTGCTGGAGGGGGTGGCGCGTCTGTGGGGAAGGCAGGAGTGCTGCTGCGGGGAAATTTGCGGACGTACCAGGCAGAGGGCGTGGCGTGGCTGTACGCGCTGCATGCGCAGGACTTGAACGGGATCTTGGCGGATGAGATGGGCCTGGGGAAGACGCTGCAGACGATAGCGCTGCTGGCGCGGTTGGCAGCGGAGGAGAACGTGTGGGGTCCCCATTTAATCGTCGTTCCGACGAGTGTTCTGCTGAACTGGGAGAGAGAACTGCTGCGCTTCTGCCCAGGCTTCAAAGTGCTGAGCTACTACGGCAGCGCAGCGGAACGGGCGAAGAAACGTGTGGGGTGGAGCCGGCCGTTTGCCTTCCACGTCTGCCTCGTCTCCTACGCGACAGCTGTGAAGGACGCGGCGGTGCTGCGGCGCAAGCGGTGGCACACCCTCGTCTTGGACGAGGCGCAGCACATCAAAAACTTCTACTCGCGTCGCTGGGAGACGCTCCTGTCGTTCAGCAGCAGCCGTCGCCTGCTGCTGACAGGGACTCCCCTGCAGAACAGCCTCGCGGAGCTATGGGCGCTGCTGCACTTCCTCATGCCTGCCGTCTTTGTCTCTCACCAAGATTTTAAACTTTGGTTCAGTGACCCGCTCACTGCTGCGATTGAGAAGAACCAGCTGCAGCGCCACCGACTGCTTATCGCCAAGCTGCATGCGCTCCTCCGGCCGTATCTGCTGCGCCGACTCAAGCGCGACGTCGAGCAGCAGATGCCGAAGAAAGTGGAGCACGTGCTGCGCTGCTCGCTCACCCGCAGACAGCGCTTCCTCTACGACGAGTTCTTCGCCAGTCGTCAAGTACAACAGACGCTGCGCAGGCAAGACGATCCCCACGTCCAGCAGCAGCAGCAGCAACTCGGGGAAGGCAGCAGCGGGGCCGTCGCCAGAGCAGCAGCAGGGGGGGCAGGCGGCACGGGGGGACGACGAGGAGGAGGGCAACGAGGAAGAGGAGGGGGTACTGCAGGAGGCGCCTACCGGGCGCTGATGAATATTCTCATGCAGCTGCGGAAGGTGTGCAACCACCCGGACTTGTTCGAATCCCGCGGCGTGGAGACACCTCTTGGTGTTAGCGCGGACGGCGGCCTGCTGCCGCTGCATGCGGACATTCCCGTTCTCTGCTGCCTTTGGCTCTATGAACCCTGGAACTGGACCCTGCAGCAACGCATGCAGTGAGCGACTGCTGCCGTGTGTGCACGCAAGAAAAGAAAGAGACAAGAAGACAGCGGCAGAAAAAGAAGTCTTCCCTCTCTGTCTTTTATCGCGAAGGGGGGGGGAGGAGGAAGAGGAGGAAAAGTAGCAGGAAGACTGCATGCTTGCAACAACACCAGCAGCAGCAGCAGCTTGCAGTCGAAGCGACGCCTCGTGGTATTGCTGCTGCTGCTGTCCGTGTCCGAACTGCGCCCATATTCTTCAAGTGCTCGATTACCCAGCTGCCTCACGGCGTCGACTTTTCTCTTCTTTCCCGCCGCTTCTCCGTTCGCGCCTTCTCCCGGTGTCCCCTTGCTGCTGCTTCCTCTCTCCTGCTGCTCCTGCTGACTCTTTTCCTGCGCTGCTGCAGCTGCTGGTATCCGCTTGCCTGTGGCCCTGGCCTGGTCATGCTGCTGCTGCTGTTGCAGCTGTGCGGCCCTTTGCTGGCGCCGCTGCTGTTGCGTCTCTTCCTGCTGCTGGTAGAGAGACATGTCCGTCCGCGCGCCTGCTGCTGCTCTTTTTGCTGCTGCTGCTGTTTTGGCTTCCGCTTCTCTGCAGCTGTGTTGCTGCTGCAGCGTTGCTGCTTCGGCTGCGGCCGACGACTTGCTGCTGCGACGTTCTCTTCCTCCGCAGTAACGGGGACTCCGCCTGCTTCTTCTTTTCTCCCCTCCCTCTTTTCCTCGGTCGATTTTCTTTACTTCTTTCCTTTGATAATCCTCTGATTTCTCTCTCGGGTGGCCGCTGCTCTGTTTCGTCCTTCCACCTACCTGCTGCTGTGCTGCTGCTGTCCCGCTGCGTCCCGCTCTTGTGGCCTCTGGCGCTTCTGTGACTGCTGCAGCCTTCCCGTTCACGCGTTTCCCCTTGCTGCTGTCCTTCTGCTGCCTCTCCTGCGCCGACTGCTGCATGCAGACGCGTTTCTGTTGCCATGCTGTCGCTCATTCACTTCGAAATGCGTACCGGCCTCCTGCAGCAGCTGACAGCCCACCAGCTCTCCCCGCTGCTGCTGCTGCCCCACACGTCCTTACTGGCGACGCACAGCAGCGGCCTCCGCGACGGCAGCAGCGACAGTTACAGCAGTCGCAGCAGCAACTTCAGCAGCAGCAGCGGCCACGACAGCGGTGGCAGCAGGCGCGCCGACAGTGGACGTGGCACCAGAAGCTTGCTGGAACAGCAATTGCAGGCCCAGAAGGATTTACTTTCTGCACCTCTCCCAAATATTTTTGCTGCTGCGCAGCTGCTCGCTCAGGCAGAGCCGACAGGAGATCCCAGCACTTTTCCAAGGCCTCTCTTCACGCGTCGTTACGAACCACAGGAGCAGCAGCAGAAGCAGGACGGACTGCAGCGGGGCAAACCGCGGCCTGAGCAGGAGGAAGCCCTGGGGTCCCAGCAACAGCAGCAGCAGCAGCAGATGCAGCTGTCTGCGACGCAGCAGCTCCTGCCGCAGGGTACAGACTACCGTCAGCAGCAGGAGATGCAGCAGATGCATGCGCTGCATCAGGAGGTCAGCAAAACGGAGGGCAGGGACGAGCGACAGCACCAGCAGATGCAGCAGCAGCCAACTGGCGAGCAACAGAAGCTGCCCTCACGCGCGTGGTCAGTTGCTGCTGCTGCTGCAGGACGTGGCGCTGCAGCAGCAAGAGAAACGGCCAAAACAGAAGCAGCAGCAGCACTGTTACGCGCTCCTGGTGCGGCTGCTCCTTCCTCTCTGCAGTGCGCAGGAGTGGCAGCGGAAGCGACGACGGCTGCTTGGCTGTCGCCCGCCGCCGCTGCAGCAGAGAGAACTTCCGTTGCACGCTCAGCGGAAAACTCCCTGGCCGTCGTCGGTTCAGCAGATCAGTTCCCGCAGCTCTCTTTTCTTCCTGTTGCTGCCGAGGCAGCAGCAGCATCTTTCCTGCCCGCTTCTGCTGCTCGTGTCGCTGCCTCTCTCTCCTGCCCGTCTTCTTGTCCGTCATCTACCGCTTCTGCTGCAGCAGCAGGTGCGCAGTTCCCGCCTTCTCCCCGCGCAGCAACAGCAACTGACGATTCCTCTTCTTCCTCCGCAGCAGCTGCGAGTCGTCCCGACTTCTGCCATCCCGCAAGTGCTGCTTCTTCTGCTGCCGCTGCTGCGGGGGAGCGACGGGCTGCTGCTGCTGCTGAAGCGACTTCGTCTGGTGCTGCTGCTACAACTTGTGCAGCAGGAGCAGCAGCAGGACTCGCAGCAGCAGCAGCAGGAGGCTGTGAGACAGCAGAAGCAGGAGGCAGGCAGGAAGAGTATCCTCGGTCGATCCAGACAGCAGCAGCAACTCTAAACAATCAGGTAGATGGAAATGTGAGAGTTGCTGCTGCTTCCCTGAAGCAGGAATCAGACGGCGTGGGCGGCGCAGCGCAGCAGCTTCTGTATACAAGCCCGCAGCAAGGACAGCAGCAACCGCAGCTGCTGCCGACCGGGCTGCAGGAGCAACAACACGTGGAAGACACACGTTTTGCTTCTGCCAGTGCTGCTGCTGCTGCTGAGAAGCAGCAGCGGTCACTGGCCAAAGAAGACCTCGCTGCGTCGGGTGCCTGCGAAGCGATGTTGCAGCAGCCGGCGAAAAAGCAGCGCAGGGACAGCGACATCACCGACGAACAGTCACTCGTTGCGGGCAGCAGCTGCAGCAATAGCAGCAGCAGCAACAGCAGGCGCAACAGCAGCAGCAGTAGCAACAGCAGCAGTAGCAACCCCTGCAGCAGCAACGGCAGTAGCAGCACGAGGAGCAGCAGTAGCGACAGCAGCAGCCGCGAAGAAACCAGTGGCGTCGGACGTGCGGCTACCTTTTTGCTCGGGCAGCAGCACGGGCAGTGCTCGCAGCAGCAGCAGGAGAGCTGTGAGCAGCAGGAGCGTCCGGAGCAGGGCGAGGCGGAGCAGGGCCGGCAGGCGCAACACCACGAGCAACACAGGTCGTTGGGCGACAGTCTGCAGCAGCAGCAGCTGCAACAGCAGCAACTGCAGCAGCAGCAGGAGCAAAACGCAGTGGACAAGAATTTGGAGCAGCAGGCAGAACAGGAGCAGAACAGGTGGGTGGACGGCAGTTTGCTGCAGCAGCAGCAACTGCAGCAGCTGCAGGAATGGGACAGGCGGCTGCAACAGCAGCTGCTACGGGATGTAGAAGCACTGCGGTCGTGGTTCCCATCCGCAGCCGCATGCGACTTGAACCAGTTGCTGTTGCAGTTCTTCTCCTCGCAGCGCGTGGGGGGGGGGGCCAGCAGCCTTCCTGGCGCGACTTGTTGCTGCGTTGACCGTCGCGTGCAACTGCGGGACTTCTTCCCTGTTTCTCACCTTTTCCTGGCTTTCGTCCGGCAGCAGCAGACGCAGAACTTCGCCACCTTCTCCCCTGGTGCTGCTGCCCCCACGGCGACTGCTGCTGCGGCTGCTGCGACGCCGCTTCCCTCTCCCCCACCTTCGCCTCCACTCGCGCTCCTTGCGGCGGCCTCCTCTTCCTCTTCCTCCTCCCCCTGTGCAACTGGCTCGTCTGCAGCTGCTGCGGCGGCGCCGCGGGCTGCAGGCGGCGGGTTCGACCCTGCTGCTGCTGCCCCTGCTGCTGCTGCTGCAAATCGACCAACTGGCGGCCTGCTGCGCTGCGGAAAGGAGTGGCGCCCGTGGCTCGCGGCAGCTGGAGCCGTCAGAGACGGCAGCACCCACCTCCCTCTGCTCGATGCCGCTCCTGCTGCTCCTGCATGCGATGCTGCTGCTTCTACTTCCACCGGCAGCGCGCCGCTCGCTGCACTTCTCCAGGCCAATATGTGGAGCCGGCACTTGAGGCAGCGTAAGCAGCGCCTGTCTCTCTCTCTCTCGTACCTGCATGCAGCTCCGGCATGCGTCCCACTTCGGATATGCAGATCTTCCTACAAATGAGATACACCTACGTAAACACACTGTCATACACACACACATTTATGTCTCTATATCTGTGGCTCTCTCTGTCTGTAGATGTGTGTCTGTCCTTTTTCATTCTCTCTCCATCTGATATACATGTGTATATATATGTCTGTTTATTATTGTGTGTCCGTCTTTTTCTTCTCTGCCTTCCTCTCTGATATACATATATATGTTTGTGTGTGTATGTCCCCGTGTGTGTCTTGTTCCCCACTATCTACATATATACATGTGTACGTATACATATATATATAAAGATATATATGTATGTATATCTTTGTGTGTATGAAGTTTTCCCCATTTTCTCTTTCTCTGTGTACACGTATATACATATATGTGTATATCTCTGTGTGACAAGTTTCCCTCCGTCTTCCTCTCTCTCTTCCGGCAAATACTTGCATGCATGCATGTGTATCCCTGTATGTATGTCTGGGCGAAGTTGTCCTTTTCGCCTTCTCTCTGGCTTTGTGCACGTCTGAGTATAGCTCTGTGTGTGGTTGAAGTTCTTCTCCTTTCCTTTCCCTTCCTCTCCCTGCACTGAGAGATCCGCAAGTAAATCTTGCCACTTCCCGTATAAACTGTCAGCATGTTTCGAGTGCCGGTGGGGGCCCCGGTCCCTGAGCGGCAGTCGTCTGCGCCGGCGCATGCGCAGTGGCAGCCCAGCGCAGGCCTGCAGCGACCTTCGCACTTTTGCTTCGCACGCGCACAGCTGCGCCTCTTCCTCTTTCTCTCGCTTTCTCTGCATACATACATGTACATATCTACACACTTGGGTATTGCAGGTGCATTCCTCAGAAAAGTGGCTGCCGATCGTATGTGTGCTTGAGACTCTTCCTCGTCGACAATATAAAGATGAACACAGAGAGAAAAAGAAAAAGAGAGGAAGACAGAGGGAAATGTGTAAACGGGTGTACAGGGACGCTGTATGACTGCGCTCCTATACACGTAAATATCCATATATATATATATATATATATGTGTATGTAACACGGCTACCTGTGTGGATACGTATATGTGTATATGTTGGAGGAAGACAGCTAGAGAAAGAGAGATGGGCAGACGGGCGTACAGGGCTGCGTCGTTGCTGAGCTCCTACATGTATATGACGCGGCTAGCTGTCTCAATAGATTTTTGTCTATATTGAGGAAGAAGGACCCCACGCATGCGCTTTGGCGCAGCTGCTGCCTCCCGACATAAGAATAGGGGGGACGTGCCAGCATGCAGAGAGATACGTACCGCGAGCTGCACGGCTAGCTGTACGGCTAGCTGTACGACTAGCTGTACGACTAGCTGTGCGACTAGCTGTGCGACTAGCTGCACTTCCCCGCTAACTGCGTAATATGTATATCTTTCTGTACGTAGAGGGTGGCTGCAGGTGGACGGTAGTAGTGACCTCTGCTCGTCTTGAGGGGGTGGAGAGGCGTAGCACCTACCGGCTGCCGGGAGGATTTTTTGCGGTGCTGCCTGGGGGCGTATGTGTGGGTGGGTGTCTAGGACGAAGGAGAAGAATTAATTTCTTGGGAGATCACTTCTCTCTCTCTCTGTGTGTAAAGCGCCGTCTTCTTGTCTGCTCTGTGGCTCGCCCTGCTGTCCCAGCATTTTGGGCGTCAGTGAAGAAAGAGAAGCTCGCGGCAGGCCTCTGTTCCTCCTCGTTTTTATTCTCGTTTTCGTCTGCATCTTCGTGCGGCCTTGTGCTGCTGTTGCTACTCTCGTGCTGCTGCCGCTGCCGCTCGCCTACTGCTGTCGATGCTCTCCTGCTACGGGTGCTATTCTCCTACCGCTCTTGTTGCTCTCCTGCTGCTGCTGCCGCTCCCCTACTGTTGCTGCTGTACTGCTGCTGTTATACTGCTGGTGCTGCGTGCGGGGTGATGCTTGGACTGCAGGATTTCGCGAAGAGGAAGAGGCGTTTGAACAGCAGCTCGCATGCAGCAGCATCAGCAACGCGTGCCTCCCCCTGCTGCTGCTGCCCCCCTTTGGCGGCGCGGACTGCAGAGAGCTGCTCCTGCAGCAGTTCATCTCTCCGTCGAGTCCCATCGTTACTACCCAAGTCTACCGTCCAGTACGTTTTCTCAAGAAATCTGTCCGAATATTACACGACTCTGCCTTACCGACCCCTCACATGCCCTCACGTACATAGATACCCACTATGTATATACATATATATTTGTATGTGTGCATGCGTGTGTATGTATGGGAGTGTATGTGGATATGTGTGTGTGTGTATGTGTCTCTCTCTCCTTCTCTCCATTAATATATTTGTATGTCTCTATCCCTGTGTGACCTACCTGAATCTCTTTTTGTTTGTCAATCAAACTTAACATATATATATATATATATATGTACACGCCGATATGTATCTGTATCTATGTATGTCTGTATATATATATATATGTACACGCCGATATGTATCTGTATCTATGTATGTCTGTATATATATATATATATATGTACACGCCGATATGTATCTGTATCTACGTATGTCTGTATATATATATATATATATGTTTATCAGTAGACGCATGCGTAGGTGTTGCTCCCATGTAGACGTACAGAGTTGTGTGAACTGCTGTGGAAGTTGACTCGCGAACAGGAAGAGCAGCAGAAGTTTGGTCGTTGGACCCTAATAAAAGAAACGCAGGTGTACATGCGTGCACGCCCCCCCTCTCTGGCTGGTGTTTTCTATCAAAAGAAAGAAGCGACACGTAGATACGTCGCTGCCGAGGAAAGTGGGAAGGGTCGCCGGTTTCTTCGCGTTTCTCCGCAGAAAAGCGCTCTACAAGATGCCGGCCTTTCCCGCGTCCTCTCTGTCTCCGTGTGTACGTGCGTCTCTGTATGTGTGTGTCTACTCTCTACCACTCCATCTATATAAACCGAAATATATATATATATATATATATTTACATGGGTCTCTTATACGTGCCCATATACACACGTAAATACGTGTACATTCCGCAGTGTATATATATATATATGAGTATGTATATATATATATATGAGTATGTGTGTATATGTGTATGTGTTCTTCCTATAAGGTATACATATATGTTTTGTACATATACCTGTACGCATATATGTATATGAATAGGCTACGTATGCATGTGCGCACGTCAGTCTGTACTTGTCGACGTATAGATACATACAGATATATATCTCTGACTCTGTCCCTTTCTCTCCCTATATATATATCGCGCAGAATAGGTAGCTGCAGAGATGTTCATCTTGGCCAGGTTGTAGATATATATTGTGCGTGCGTATATGAAAGGGCTGCTTGTGTGTATTGGCACGCCAGTTTACCCACGAATGGATTTCCTGAGTTTTCGTCGTTGTTAGGGCGACGCTCTGATAAACATGCAAAGCAGCAGAGAGTCCCAACGCCTGTAAAGAAGTTTCATGTGTGTATGTGTGTGTGTGTGTGTGTTTTCTTTTTTTCTTCTCGCCTCCTAAATCTCCCACGGTCTCTCTGTCTGGCCTCAAAAGACTTCTGCGCCGCCCTGCCACATATACATATGTGTGTTTTTCTACCTTAAGGCGGGCACCCAGCACTTCACTGCGTCTTTATACATATAGCTGCAGGTCTACATTAGTGGGCCATGCATTGACACGCATATATAAATAGATAAGTACAAGTACGTATATACATATATATATACATATGCACATGTATATATATATGTATATATTTATCTAGTATGTATGGGGACGTCAGCTCGTGTAGGTATTTGTGACGCATACGATTATTGCTGCTTTCCTCTCAAAGGTAACTACGCGTCTTCTAGTGTATGTATACATAGTTGTAGAACGCCCCTCCTTCTGAACTATATATGGGTAGGGTACCTCGGTACAAACATATATGTATATGGATCGGTGTCTCTCTGCACGTGTGTATGTCTGTGAATGAGAGGTATAATATATATATATATATGTCTGAGGCCCCTCTGCATAGCCTTGTATATATATCTGTGTACTGCCCCACATACGTATCTAAGTACGTACATGTGTGTGTGTGTATGCGTCATATGTATATATTTGTAGTTCGTGTCTGCCTACATAAAATGTAGGTACGTTTGTGTGTGAAGAGATCCAGTATAGGTGTGCGTGTGTCTGCATACGAGTAGGTGGGCATATATGCGTTTGTGTGTGCATGCGTGGGTGCTGCGCGGGTATGTACGTGTCTGCGTATCCCCGGGGGAGGAGAGGGACACCCACCAGGGGTAGATTCGTTTGTTAATCATGACGAGAGCTGTCTGTGCATGCACACGTGTGTACGTATATGAGGCCCTTTGCTTTTCTCGCTGTCTCTCTGTTTTGCGTGGCACGTGTCTTCTGCCACAAAAACAGGTGAAGACGAGTGAAGAGTTTCTGCAGCACTCCGACGCGCTGCGGCAGCTGACGCCCACCCCCGGCGAAGTTTTCGAGCGTCACCGCCAGCTGCTGCTCCGCTATACGTTGCTCTGCAGACCGCGCTGTCAACCCGGGCCTCCTCGTATCTAGTAAGGAAGATAGTGAACAGCCACCCCACACACAGAGCGGTCGAGACAACAGATAAAGGGAGGGCTGGGGTTTGCTGAACGGGTCTTGCCACCTGCACCGTGCGCCGCCTTTCGGATGGTCCCCCGCAGAAATATACATATGTGTATGTGCCTGCCTGCATGCGTCTGGGGCAGGGGGCTGGGTGGAGGGGGCACGACGCGCATTTCTCCACGTGTCGCTCGGACAGACAAGTAACTTTTCCTCTCCGTATACCTGTATACGTGTGTTTTTACACATGTGTGTGTGCGTGTGCATGCATGCGTGGGTGTATATACATAAGTGGATGCACAAGAGTATATATATGTACGCAGGGATGTGTATATTGATGCACGCGGTCATACGAAGATAAATAAACGTACGCACGCGCAGGCAGATCTCGCTGTATGTAAGCAGATACATATGTATAAATGCATGTATTCGTGTGTGTGTGTGTGTGTGTGTGTGTGTGTGAGTGTGTTGCAGTACATATATATAAATGTGTGTACAACCGGTGGCATAGAGGCTCGGCAGTTGCGCCGTACCTGCGTTTTTTGCGCGCGGTGTCCAAGTGCATGTGCTTCTGGGTGCCGCTGGCGTTGCTGCCCGGGCGCGGTGCCGCTTCCTCGCCGAAGAAGGGACGCAAAGAAGGAGAGAGTCTGCCCACTCTCGCTTTCGTCGACGTGCGCGCATGCAGTCATCCTACCCGTTTTTTTGACGCCTTGGGCGTGTCAGCTTTTTCGCTGCGCCTTCTTGTGCTGCGGGTTTGCTGTCGTATGGCGCATGCAGCCTGTGCGGGCCCGGAGGTCTGCAGCAGCGCGAGGCGTCGCTGCACGCGTTTGCAGCAGCAGAAGCCGAAGCAGCTGCAGCAGCAGCGGAGCTGCACGAGGCCACCGAGAGGCAGCGACGCATCTTCCCCCCGCGAGAGTCTCTTGAAAAAGACTGCGGAAAGCTCGTGGTGCTGGTACGTGCAGAATATTTGACGCTTCCTCTGTTCTCTTGCTGCTGTTCGAGGGACGCGAAAGGAGGAAAAGAAGTCCAGCAGTGCCTCGGGCATACCCGTCTTTGCATGCAAGCGGCGTGCAGCCGACGACGTGCTGCAGAGAAAGAGCTGTGGATAGAGAGAGAAAGCGATATAGGGGGAAGAACAAGTAGGGGGGAAAGGTACGACGAAGAAAGCAGGAAAAGACAGAAAGGACAAAAAGAACAACGTCAACAAGAAGAAAACGGAGGGACAGGCGTAGATCCGTTTCGTGTCCCTGCCAGGTTGACGTGTGGCTCACCAGCACGCCACCTGCAGCCGCGCGCGCACGCTGTCTTTCGCCTTTCTTTTCTTTGTTTCTCTTCCGCCTGCAGTAAAAGGTATCCACATGCGTGTCTATAGAGCTCCCCCTCCCATAGTTTTTCTCTTCTTTGCGAAAGAGACAGTGTTGTTCGGTTTTCCCTCCTCCACCGCCGATACACTTGTCTGGGTCGCTCTTGCATTCCTCCGGCAAGACAAGGGTGTGCGAGTTCTACAAGCTTTAACCCGAAGCGCAAGTGGCCGCATGCAGCCAGTGGTTCCACCTGCAGAACAGCCTGAAGACTTGCCGCTCGATCGCGCTGCGCCTGCGAGGCGTTGCAGTGTACGTACACCGGGCCGGAGAGTCTGTGTGTGTGTGTGTGTGTGTGTGTGCGTGCACGCGCGGTGTACGTACACCGGTGAAGCGAAGGCGCTGTTGCGTGCGGATGCGTGCCGGCACGCCGGGCGGGCGCAGTTGCGTTTGTGCTGTCAATACGTTTTTGCAGTAGGGGTCGCTGGGGTGTACGTACACCTGCGTAGCGAGCGCTGAAGTGCGGTAGCGCTCGGAGTACCTCGCAGCGACGTGGGCGGGGTGTACGTACACCTGCGTGCACGGGGCTGTCGCGGAAGAGCTCGGACCGCATGCAGCGGCTTACGCACTGCGCGCTCGGTGCTGCGCCTCTGTGTCTCTACGTGCCTACAGGCGGAGCTTCTGTCGAAACTAAAAGCAGAAGGCCACCGCTGTCTGCTTTTCACGCAATTCAACAAAATGCTTGATGTGCTCGAATCGTGGATCAATTACAAAGGGTACACGTACGTCCGACTCGATGGCAGCACCAAGGTGAGTCTCCTGCATGCACAACGCATGTGCTGCACATATGTACTGGCGACATTGCTAGCGTGTCCAACTGCGTGCGGCTCCTGCTGTCGCGGCACGCAATTTCTCTTGGCGAGTGCATGCAGCCGCGACGTGCTGCAGCCGCGTGTCGTTGCTATCCCAGTGCTGCTGCGGTAGACGACTGCATGGATCTGCCCCCTGCAACTGCGTGCATCTACTCGAAGCGACTGCATGCAGTTAGTGCACGCCAGTGCGTGCGTCTCCTTTGCGCGACGGCGTGCAATTACTACATGTGATTGCATGCTTCTACTTTATGCGACCGCATGCATTTACTGCGTGATTGCATGCATGTAGCAACAACCGCATGCACGTACCCTCTGCAACTGCGTGGGCGTCTCTTTGCGCGTCCGTCCACTTCCACCGATAGCCTTCTAGTACTCCCTGCGACTGCGTGCACCTACTACTGCAGCAGTCAGTGCTGCAGTTCCTCCACGCGTGCGTCAACAGTCGAGCAGAGGAACTCTGCATGCGGTTGCATGCGCTGCAGCGTCCCTGCGAAGGGACTGGTTGCGCTGCCGGAGTGCGGCAGACAGGCAATAGCAATTGCCACGCTTTCGAGGACGAAACTTTGCTGCAGCTTCTCCTCCGTGCGCGCGCTGGCGCCTCTGCGGGATGCAGCAGCAGTGTGCAGCTTCGTGTGTTTGCGCAGATGCAGAAATGCTGGTGCTGTTGTGCTTCCCGGGGACGCGGCACACCCCTGCTGCAGCTGTGAACCGGTGCATGCAGAACGTCGTGGTCCTCGTCCTCTGTTTCGTAGGGTGCAGACTCTGTGCTGCGTTGCTTGCTGCGGTATGCGTGCGGCGTACGTACACCGCAAACAGGTGGAACAGCGACAGCGGATTGTGACGCGCTTCAACGCCAACTCGCGCATTTTCCTTTTTATCTCTTCCACTCGGGCCGGAGGCGTGGGTCTCAATTTAACAGGAGCAGACACCGTCATTTTCTACGATACCGACTGGAACCCTGCGATGGACCGCCAAGCGATGGATAGGTAGATTTGCTCTCGGCATGCCTGCGTCAGCCCAGACTGCATGCGCTTCGCGGTCTCTCTCTCCCGCTCTTTTTACATACATGTCTTCCGTATACAGCTATATATCTGCAACCGCATAGTTCCATGCGCGTCTCTCTTGTTTGTGGCTGTGTATGTGTGCGTCTGTGCCTGTGTCCCTCTCTCTGTCTCTCTCTATATATGTATATATATATATATATATATGTATGTGAGTGTGTGGTTTACATATATATATATATATACATGTATATACGTAGATGTGGATGTATGTCTATGTATGTGTACATCCGTACATAAGATTAGACAAGCACTTTCGATGGCTGGCGATGTGCAAGCATATGTGTATAGATAGATATATATGTGTAGAGTACGGCTGTAGACGTGTGTATCTCGGGGACATATATCAACGTGATGTACATATCCGCACGGCCGCAGTCTCTCTGCTATTCACTGGAGTGTGTAGGTAGCACAAATGCGGCAGACATACATGTATGTATGTATATATATATATATCTATATATATATGTGTATGTATATATGTGAATATATACGTGTGTGTGTCCCTGTGGATATAAAGAGGTACTCGCAGCCGCGTGTGTGCGCGAGCGGGGTGCGCGGCGCCGGACAATTTCTGCTGACATGTGATTTTTTGGCTGCTGCTGTCTACATCCGCATGCAGCTTCCTGCTGCTGCTTAGGTCTTCGGGCTCTGCTGCAGCCCGCTTGCGGGGGTAACCACTGCTGTGCGAGCAGGAGAATTCCTAGCCGCTTGTTAATTCCGGCCGGCCTCTAGGTTTCTGCGTCTCTCTCTCTGCCGTTCTACTGCTTCTTCGGCGTCTTCTTCGTCTTCCGCTCCATTTGCGGTTCAGCGTGTGCTGCAGCTTCTGCTGCTCTCCCGCCTCTGCCGCCGCGTGAACCCGTGCTGCTGCTACGACTACTACGTAGATGGGCACTATTCGTGTACCCGGGCTGCCGCCCGTCACGGGGCATCTGCCGGTGCATTTGTGTCTGCGGTTACTCTGCTGCTGCTTTCCGGCTTCTGCTGGCCTGCCTGGTTTCTGCTGCTGCTGCTGCGCGGAAGAATCGTTACTGCTGCTGGCTCCTGTCTTCTGCTGCCGCTGCGGAAACTGCGCTGCTGTGCTGCTGTCCGCTGCGGCCGCTGCTCCTGCGCGTCTCCTTGGTAAAGTGTTGGTGTGCTGCTCTCTGCTTTTATTGCTGTTGCGAAAAGTGTTGCTGTGTGCTGACTGGTGCTGCTGCTGCTGCGGAAAAAGCAATTGTGCCGCTGTCTGCTGCTGTTGCTGCTGCGAGAAATGTTGCTGTGCTGGTCTCTGCTGCTGCTGTTGCTGCTGCGGAAAATGCTGTTGTGCCGCTGTCTGCTGCTGTTGCTGCTGCTGCGGGAATTGCTACTGTGCTGGCATCTGCTGCTGCTGCTGTTGCTGCTGCTGTACTTCAGGTGTCACCGTATAGGCCAGACCCGAGACGTGCACGTCTATCGACTAATTACTGAACATTCTATAGAAGAAAATATTTGGCGCCGACAGCTGCAGAAGCGTCTTCTTGATGAAGTAGTAGTTGACCGGGGAATTTTCACTGCCGCTAATGCTGCTGCAGCAGACCACTCCAACTCGGCTGCTGCCACGCCTCTCCTGAGTGATGAAGAAGCTACGAAGGAATGGTTTGCAAGCTCTGATTCTCTGCGAGATCTTCTTGCCCCGCCGGTAAGTGCTTCCGTCTGCTGCTGCTGCGGCGCGACACGCAGGTGCTGCTGTGCTCTGACCGCTGCTCCTGCATCCTGCCGCTGCTTCTTCTGCTATTAGTTCTGCTGCTGCGGTGCTGCGGTTGTCCTGCTGCTGCCGCTCCTCCTGCGGCTGTCGTGGTCCTGCTGCTGCTGTTCCACTGCGGGTGCTGCTGCAATGTTGCTGCAGTGCTGCAACAGCTGCCATTTCTGTCGCCCCTACCTGGTTACTGTGACTGCTCTGCCTATGCGGGTGCTGGGCTGCTGCTGGCACGCGTCTCGTGCAGTGTGGCTGGTGTTGCTGCTCTGTTCGTGCTCCTACCACTGCTGCTGCTGCATCCTTGCTGCTGCCGCTGCTTCTGTTGTATCATTGCTGCTGCTGCTTCTGCTGCGTCAAGTTCCTGCTGGTGCTGCTACGTCCTTGCTGCTGCTGCTGCTGCATTCTTGCTGCTGCTGCTGCTGGTGCCACTGCAGGCATCTCGGTTGTGGTGCTCCAGCAATAGATGCTTCCCCATCGCTGCCGCTGCGGCGTGTGTTGCTGCCACACACCCGGTGGTGCCTCCGCTGCTTTACGAGTGCTGCTGCTGGGGATGTCTTGTGATTCCTTTGTTGCTGCGACTGTTGCTCGTCGTTTGCTGCTGCTGCTGCTGTGCTGGACGTACCGGTGGTGCTGCAGCTACTGATGCGCCTACTTGTGCCGCTTCTCCTGCTGGTCTTTCGTAGCTGCTATTGCTGCTGCCAGTGCTGTGCTCGCGCTGTTTGTCGCCGCTAGCGCTGCTGCGTGGTGTCTCCTCTCCCGGAGCAGTCCGCGCCGCTGCTGCTGCTGCTCTTGCTCCTGCTGCAGGAGGAAAGTCGCGCCAAAAGCGGGTACAAAGGCGACGTGTATGCGGACCGGGTGCTGCACGACGTCTCGGCACCGCAGGCGGAGGCTGCTGCTGGCGACGCCGCTCTCGCTGCTGCAGCAGCTAGGAGGCAGCGCGGCAGGGGGCGCCAGGGAGAATTCGAAGCAGCTGCTCGAGAAGTCGAAGACGTAGAAGATGTTGCTGCACTGCAGCAAACTGCAAAAGAAGAAAAACTGGCACAGGAAGCCATGCAGCGGGTATCTACCAGACTCCACCTACCTACCCATACACATATATGTAAATGAGTGTCCACATGTATGTATAGTCTTATACGTATACACATCGTACCAAGCACGTATATATATGTGCGTATATGCGTGTATGTGTATGTCTGCATCGCACGGCGAGGACGTGTACGTCCGTGTACATATATATATATATATATGTATTATAGATATATGTGTATACTTGTGTATCTAGGGAGGCTTTTTGCAGGACTTCATCTTGCGATAAAGCAGCGTCTGTGGACGTGGTGGGTGGTGCACCTGGTTCGCCTGTGAATGTCTGACGTTGCGTGGGTGTGCAGGATTTTAGCGAGAAGACAGAAGGAGCGGCGGGAGATATACGCGCTGCATTCGAAGAAATGCCAGCGCTTGCTGCGTACTGCATTCGATACCTGGACGCGAACAAACCGGCGTCCCTCCTGCTGCAGGTGGAGCAGCTGAAGGTGAGTCCTGGGCGGAAACAGGCGAGTCTGCGTATGTTCTTCCCGTCTTCCCTGCGTTGGCGTCTATCTCTACGTCTCTATTCGTGCATATATGCGTACGTATGTGTGGCAGACTTACGCAGCTATTCGTGGTGATGTATATACGTAGACAGGGGCAGCGGTCTGCTATCGAGGACGTGCCACTTCGTCTGCGCGATGCTCGTATACGTGCGTCCATACTTCTTTATGAAGATGGGCAGACGGACTCCAGCGATATTGCAGTACTCATATAGAAGCGGCCACACACACATGTGTGTATACCTATATGATGAGCACGTGGACTGTATATGTTGAGAAGCCTTGGCCGACTGGAGCAGCGCGGGGGCAGAGATCTGCAGATGAAGAAGAATGTGGAAGTGGCATCACGGCTGCATGCAAGGAGTTTGAGACCGGCGAATATACGACGGCGTGCAGTTTGCTGTGCATGTGTGTGGGCTATGTAGACTGCGTGAGGATCGATACGTGGCCATGTGTCTAGCTGCCCACACACACACACACACGCGTGGGTTTGATCATTTTCCTTCCTTCTCCTCTGTCCTTCTCTCTGCAGAAACTCCTGTGCATGCGTGGAGGTCAAAGTGTACTCACGTGTAATAACGCTTGAATGCGTGAGCTGCTGCGACGTGCGTTTCTACATATATGCGGCTGCAGGCAGACGGAGAGATGGACAGGTAGGTAGACAGAGAGAGACCGGTAGATAGCTAGAGAGACAGAAACAGACATATATATATATACGTACATTTATATATATATATGTTTAAATATATGTATGTATATACATAGGTTTAAATGTATGTATGTATGTATATGTGCATGTATGTATAAATGTGTAGGTGTGTAAACATATGTGTATACGTATGTATATGTGGATGTTGGTGGTTTGGGATGCAGCTACGGGTGCAGGGGGAGGGAGGCGGGGACGAGGGCGAGGAAGACTCGCAGAGCAGCTGCAGCAGCCGCAGCAGCAGCAGCAGCGCTGCAGAGGAGGACGAGGAGGAAGAGGAGGAGGAGGGTGGAGAAGGTGACAGCGGAAGCGTGAGCGACCGAAGAAATCAGCAGCAGGCAGGCAGCGGCGCTGCAGGGCGGAAGGGCTCATCTGCAGCAGCAGGTGAGGAAGAAACCGACGAAGAAGGTGATGGAGACGAAGATGAAGACGACGACGAAGAGATGGGGTCCGGCAGCTGGAGCGAGTCCGAGCAGGAGACAGGAGGAGACGAAGAAGAGGAGGAGAGGGAAGACGACGAAGAAGAGCAGGACAAGATCGAAGAAGACACAGAAAAGCAGCGTGGTAAGGAGCAACCTTCCCACGCTGCGGCGACAGCAGCAGCGCCCCCCGACGACGTGGCAGCTGCTGCGGAAGGCGAACGGACCAAGAAGAAACGACGGTTGTAAACGTCTTGTGTTTGTATGCAGTTGTAGATTCTTCGCCGCTATCCTTTTCAAAGAGTGTGCCATATACACATCTATATACATATTTAAATGTATACGTGTCTTTTGCTCGGACCTGAAATACACGTATATATACATACCTTTGTGGTAGTATAGAAGCGCATGGTGTGAGTGAGTGCGCATGCGTAGGAGGAGGGATAGGGGTATCAAGTGAATTTATCTTCGACGGTGCAAGCATGTGACACGCATATACGTGCGCTTTGGGTAAAGCGTCTACACGCATGCACGCGCCTTTTAGGTATATTCATCTGCACATAAGTGAGTGGTGGAATCTGGTCAGCGCTCTGCAGACATGCAGACGCCTATTGTAGGAGACGGGTCTCTAGAGGAGTCGTGTTTGCATGCGGTCGCGCGCACTGGCAGAGCTGCTGCGTGAAAGGATGGGCACTGAATTTCCTTCAGCTGCCTCCAGGGCCGTGGAGGCGGGGTAAATCCTCCCTCACTCGCATGCTTCGAATCTGTTTTAGAAGGCGCTCGACGTGCGTGTGGACAAATCCATTTTTCAACGTGTGTACGCGTATACGTATATTTGTGGGTGGAAGTATGCATACGAGTGGGTGTGCGTCTATATGTGTGTGGGTATAAATAAGAGTTCGTATGTGTGTGAGTACGTACGGTAGGTTGCGCGAAAGAATGCAAGGCGTGTGTACGTTGGGGTGGTCGCAGTGGTATATCTAGGAAGAGAATCCATCTGTAGAGGCAGGCAGACGCACAGGACTACCCGCAGATACATAGCTCTGCATGTGTATCTGTGTATGAGTACGTAGCTCTATGTAAAAGCGCAACCCGCACTTTCGTTCACTCCCCTTGGAGAAACTTCACGTGGCCCCATGTTGTGTGCGCCAGGGTGCATGCATATATATATATATATATATGCACCCTGGCACTTACATATGAATGCACACATATACATGTTTGTGTGTGCTCGTGTGCAGGCGCGGATGCATGCATCCGTTCTTCTCATGTGCGCGTGTACGCGTGAGGTGTGGAACTGCTTTGAGCGTTTCAACTGTGCGGGCACGTGTTTATACAGCGTCTTCGGTACACAGACCGGAGGCAAGTTTGCCTCGTGCTGCTACCACGCGGCTAAGAAAGCTGCGTTTGTCTCTACTGCTCCCCCTCGCCGCAAACAAAAAATTTCATCCGTATGTTAGAATGAACTGACAAAGCCGTGCGCTTGCGCGAGGCCGTGTCGCTTGCTCTCTCAGTGAGCATATACGTGCGTATATATATGTATATACGTAGGTAGTACGCGTACGCAGGGGCTTGGAGCCCAGCCGCACTTGAGCGTCCCCACAGCTGTCTTCTGCTGCTGGTAGGGATACGCCTGTACGTGTACGTGGGTGGAAAGCCGCGCACACATCCGCGCACACATCTGCACTGTACAATATCTGTACACGTAAAGACACATCTGAATATGTGCATATATATATATATGCGTCCCTGCCGGCATACACTAGTATTTACCCACGTGAAATGTATACAGCTGTATGTATGTTCGTCTACCCGTCTGGGCAGCTACAGTTCTGCAGCCGCAGCTTCTTGCCCTTCTCCACCATGTTGCTTTCCCTATGTCTCTTTCACTACTAGTTGAAAATTCCTCGCTAAGGACGAAATCCTTCCTGCCTACTTTCTCTAAAGTTTTTTCGTCCTACAAATATGTATATATATATATATGTATGGCCTTGAAACTGCACACGTACACATGTGTATATATATATATCCTAGCAGCCATACGTTATTCCAGCACGAACAAACACGAAGCAAGGTCTGCTCTCTATTAATCCTCTGGTACAGCAGCGTGTGCACACGGCATAATAAGAAGGAGCTGCTGCTGTAGCATGTGAAAGTCACACCGCCCTCCGGCCGCAGAGGCACGGATGGGAAGCAAAGTGAACGGATCTTACTGCGGCCCTTTGCCAGTGGAGAAGAATACCTGCTGCAGCAGCCAGAGAAAAGTCTCGCAAAAAACGTCAATTCTTAAAGCTTTCAGTACGGGTGAAACGTTGCCGCGCCCTGCTCCAGCAGCGGAACTTGTTGCAGCGTGCGTCTGCAGCAGCAAAGTCCTGTGCGAGCACGAGGGGTCGTTGCCAGCAGGAACAGGAACAGCGGCAACAGCAGATGCAGCACACCGCCGAGCCTGCCCTACAGCAGCATAAAATACAGTGAGGGAGTCGCTGTTGCAGCAGCACACTTACACTGGTATATCCAGCAGCAGCTGCACGGGCGGGAAGCATTCGTACGCTGCACAGAACCCCAGCTGCATGCACCCTCCGCCTAGCTCAAGAAGCTTTCCCTGCTGCAGTAGCCAGTTGGGCACGTAGCTGCACCGTGCCGCTGCAGACGCGCAGCGCACAATATCAAGTCAAGCTCTTTCCTTCGCGGTAGGTACGCCCGTGTCGAGACCAAAGGCTGCTGCAGGAAAACAGATCTGCTGCAGCATGTTGCCGTGTCACACCGTGACCACGAACGAGTTGTCGCAGCACGCTTAGGAAGGTAAACGCCCTTCTGCCGCAGCAGGAGATACGCATGTGATCCCGCATGCGACTGCAGCAGGCGGAAAATCCGCAATATACTGGCATGTACGCTATCACTTGCGATTCCAACAGTAAGTCGTACGCTAGCCACAGCCCTGTATGCAGTATCCAGCTGAAAGCGTATGCTTGGTAAACGCATGCTCCAGCACCACGATGCGTTATACAACGCAGAATACGGATCGATCTGCTCCTGGAACAACCCAGCATACACTACAGGTTTCACTAGTGCAACTCCAAGGCGTCATGCAGCAGCACGGCATGTACTTAGTCCGTCGCCTGCCGTAAAAGCCGCAGAAGCGCTCTTCAGGAAGAGGGCACTAACGGAGTACAGGGCTTATTGCGGCACGAGTGCTCCTCTAACGTTATATCGTAGTCACAGTCACTGGCAACATACATAATGGAGAAACAGTTGCAGCTGCTGTGAGGCGTCGCCCGTTGAAGCGAGACTGGCAGCAGCGCTGCTTCTGCAGCACCAGCAATCTGAGAGCGAGCCTGCTGCCACATCGCTGGTGCTCCTGGTGCTAGCAGGCAGAATGTTAATCCTGCCACTGCTACTGCTGCTGCAGCTGCAGCGTGGCATCTGCTGCTGCCACCATGAAAGTCCACTTCCTTCTATGGGCGGGTCCCTCATTTGCGATTCGCATTCGGTAGGCAATAGAGCAGGTCCTCCGTTCGCGCACGTACGTTTGTATGCACGTATGCGTATATATATATATGTAAATATGTATATATATACACAAAAATATATATATATATATATATGTGAATGTACGCATGTACGTATGTGTATGTGCACGTGTGTATGTATGTAATGTATGTATGTGAGTATATATGTGTCGGTGTATGTAACTATGTATGTGTCTGTGTATGTGAGTATGTCCGTATGTTGGTACGTATCTATGTATGCGCGTGTGCGTGTATGTATGTGTGTATGTGTGTATGTATGTGTGTATGTATGGTATGTACGGTATGTATGTATGTGTGTATGTATATGTATGTGTATATATATATATATGTATGTGCACGGGTATGTATGTAGGTATGCATGTATGTGTACGTATGTGTACGCATGTGTGCATTCACATATGCAGGGACGTGTGTACGCACGTGCGTGTGTATGTGCATATGTGTGTATGTGTCTATGTATCTTTGTGTCTAAACATGTACGTGTATACAAACCTACGGTGCAGATCGTTTGCTGCAACAGCAGTCGCATGCGGTGCCGCATTTTTCGCTGCAGTCACTAACGACGCTGATGTGCGGCAATAACTGCAGCACAAGCGTAGCCTCTTTCCAGTAAAAACGGTGCTGTCATCGTATTACAGCATAGAAAAAGTTCAAGCCACTGCAAGAACAGCAGCAGCCGTAATAGGTGACCAATGTGGTTGACAACAGTAGCATCAGCAACAGTACGCCGGCTTCTCGCAGCGGCAGCAGCAGCAACAGTGGCGACAGGGCAGCACCTGCAGCAGCTGCAAACGGACCCCGCCACCATCCAGTGGAGGTGCAGCAGCAACACAGAGCGCCGCAGTCAAAACAGCAAGCGCAGCACATTCGCACCAACATATACGCAGCACGGCAACAGACACCGACACGCATACTGATACATACGCCTGTACAACAGAAGACAATTCCATCCATATTTCCATCAAACAAGCAGACAAAAATACGTACAGATTCATTTTAAACAACTACGTACGTACTTGTGCATATATATATATATGCATCCTAGGTGCACATACATTTGTGCCAATTTAGACGCATGCGCGACTTGTTATAAGGCAGCAACGCTGTATATATAGGACGGCGAAGTATCTTCCTCTCGAGGTAAAGCAACGTCAGTTTCACTCCGCTAGGAGCGTGAGGGAAAAGTAAAGTCCCATCCTCATGTGAAAGTGTGTTGGTCGAGCTAGCTACTCCTGCTACGCGCTCTCCTCCTCGCCTTGCTCTTTTCGAATTCAGCAGTAACGAGGCTGCTGCTGCTACCACTGCGCTACTGAGACTGCTGCTCCTGTTCTGCCCTTCCAGCTCGTTCTGCTGTGCTGCTCTACTGCTGTCTCGTGTGCCTGTTGCTGCAGCAGCTACACCTACTCCTGCTGCTGCCGTCGCATTTTTGTTGCGACTGTTGCTACTTTTACCGTTACTCCTCCTGCTCGTTTCACTACTGCTGCTGCTGCTCCTCCTCTTCCTCCCCCTCTTGCAGTCGCTGCCGTAGTGGGCCACGGTGCCTTGTTGCTCCTGGAGCTGAACCTGCTGGCGACACTCGCTCTGCGGCCCTGAGTAATTTTGCCATTTCTGTTGCTACCACTACTCCTAGCCCTTTTGCTGTTCCTGCCAGCAACGCATCTGCCCGCATTGCTCTTTCCTCTAATACTGAAGAGCCGTTGATCCTGCTGCTGCCGCTGCTGCTGCTGTTGACGTCCCTCCTGCTGCCACCGCGCTTGCTCTTCTTCTTGTTGCTGCTGGTGCTGCTCCTGCTCCTGCTGCTGCAAGTGCTGTTGCATTTGGTGCCCCTCCTGCTGCTACTGCGGTTGCCCTTGTGGCAGCAGCTGCTGCTGTTCCTGGTGCTGCTATCACTGCTGCTGCTGTTGCCTGGGCTCTTTATCGTCTGGCCGCATAGAGCAGGCGGCGGGAGTGATGTTCAAACGCAAGGGGATTTTCTCGCAGCAAATCCGCTGCTTCTTCGTTCAGCGGGTCGTTGGGGTTCGGTTCCTGCCAGAGAAAAAACGGCTCAACAAACATTTCTAGGGACTCCTCTACGCTGAAACGGCAAGCTACGCAGCAGCAGCTGCTGCTGCATAAGCCCCAAAACAGCGACAGGAAGAGCAAAAAACAACGACGGGACAGTTGCCCGAACAGCAGCAGCAGCACCACCGTCGGTAGCACAGAACAGCACCCCGGCAACAAAAACAAACCGAGCAGCGAGAGAAGCCGCAACGGCCAAGGAAAGCAGCAGCAGGAAGGCGCAGCGTTGTGAGGAGCAATCAGCAGTACGCGCACAAGATCCACCGCTGCAGCAGCAGCAGCAGGGACCACACCGGGCCAGCGGAAAAGGACGCAGATGGGAATGTAGCCGCCGCAAACGGAAAGCAGCAGGAGCGGCACACAAAGCAACGGCAGGAGAAGAACGGACGTAGCTGCTGCAGGAGCAGCAGCAAATGCCTCCTGCAGCGCCGCAGCCCGAGTCAAAACAGCAGCAGCAAGGACGGTGAGGAACAACAGACGCAGCGGACATTGCTGCCGTAAGTCAGAAGCCGCCAGCAGACAACCGCTGCAGCAGCAAACGTGAAAAGCAGAGAGGAAAGCGACCCAGCACGAGAGGACGGAGAAAGGACGAAGGGAACGAAGAAGAAGAAGAAGGAGGGGGAAATGTGTAAAGCGGAAACAATGTACAACAGCTGCTGCAGCAGAGAGTCTACGACAGTTTAAAAAGCCACAGCAGCAGGACGGACGGAGAAATAGCAGCAGCGTCGACAAGCTGACAACGGCACCAGCACACTCATTTCTCTGCAACTACAAGAACCAAGTTGAACACATCCTTTAATGAGGACACGCGTCCACACACACAAAAACGCAGACACACATACATACAGAGCCACGCATATATATATATATATATATATATACGTAGAAAGAGACGTATACGTATATGTACATATGCGTCGCTCAGAGCGAGAGAAAGAGATGCAGGTGCATATACACAGAGAGACACAGAAAGAAAGACATGCATATACATATATATATATGTACGTATACAGACGGAGGGGGAGACGCATAGCATACACGTATAGGGAGAAGGAAGGGGAGAGAAAAAGATATATATATAAATAAATTTACGGAGCCGCGCGGATGTACGTATGTAGAGACGCATGGATTCCCGCAGAAGAGTTTTTGACGCAGAACCGACAACGCAGGGGAACGTCTCCGGTAGCAGCAGCGGAGGAGAGTGAGACGGGAAGGGGCGGGACACGTCGACGAGAAGAAGAGGAGATGAATAGGAAGATGAAAGAAGCACCTTACCAAGAAGAGATGGACAAGGCCGTAGACAACTGCAGAAATTGAAAGAACCGGCTTCCAGTCCTCCCTCAAAATATTTAAGCAAACATTTCCCTGGGCGTCAATATTCGGGTGGAAAATCTGCATGCGCAGGCGCGCGTGTGCCAAGTGTGGAAAACGAAGAAGCAGCAGCAACAGCAGCAGCGCACAGATTACCACGTACCCCACGAAAATTTATGCACCTACAAAACGGCAATATTCATATGGAGACGTACGTGCCGTATACGCACACATATACATAATATATATATGGATGAGTACATATATACACGTATGTAGGCACAAAGGTGTATACACGCACTTACGGAACCACTTTACTTCCACTAGATGTAAGCGGTGTATATGTACACATTTACACATATATATATGTATGCACGAATAGATAGATACACATATATAGAAACCACCACACTTATATCTAGATCTAAGTGGTGCACATGTATACGTATGAACACACATATACATATATACAGAAACCACCATATTTACACCTATATGTAAGTGGTGTATATGTACATATATATATACATGTATGTAGACGTATGAGTACATATGTACACATATATAGGAGCCACCGTACGTACATGTAGACGTAAGTGGTGTATGTGTACACCACAATATATATATTATATATATAATGAATAGATATGCACACATAGATAGATAGGAGGGTAAAAGCGAAAATCACCTGTGTGCGTTTTATGTATAGAGGATTGTTTCCAGAGGAAGAAGCAACGAAACAAAGAAAACTTGATATGAACAATTTCCTCTATGTATATGTATGTACACATACCCACATATATATATGTATAAAAGGCGCCGTTTTTACGTGTGTATAGGCACAAGAGGTAATAATACGCAAGAAAAGAGGAAGAAGTAGATGCTCGTCGCTCTGTCTGTGTGTGGACATACGAAGAGTAACACGCAGACAACGCAATTTCTCGGGGACTCGCTGCGTATCGTCAGCGGTCGTGCGCTTGTGCCACATGTGTCCCAAAATAGCTGCGGCAAATTTTCATAAAAGGAAGAATGTCAGTTCCTCGTAGCACTCCTTTGCGTCCACCTAACCGAGGAAAAAGTCTCACACGCTCGGGAGCAGAAGTGGAAATACACATTCATATGCCCGTACACACACACACGCATATCATATCATCACACACGCCTAGATACACCCGCACATACAAATATCTGTATATATACTTGCATATATGCACCTATACATATACATGTATATATGTGTATATCGGGGGAGATGTATATTTGTGTGGGCAAGTGATTTCTTCGTCGCCACATACCACACATGTAGACATATGTGTCTATACGTATATATACAAATGCATAAATTAGCTCACATATATATATATATATATGTATGGAGTTGTCTATTGATATGTGCGAGTGATTTCTTCGTGGCTACTTAGCAAGTGTGTACGTCTATTAGCAAATGCGAAAATGCTCGTGCCTTGGATTCAAGCACACGCCCACGTACGGATGTTCCTCAATTCATACGGAGAGTCGAAGAAGGCGTGCAACGCCTTACTGCCAGCAGCAACAACAGCGGCAACGCCGGCAGCAGCAACGCAGCAGCAGCAGGAGTGCAGTAGTAGCAGCAGCAAGAAGAACAAGAACGGCAGCAACAGAGCTGATGCGGGCGCAGTCGCGGCACTGCGCGTCAGGCCGTTGGTTGCATGAACGACGAATCTGCACTTTTTTTTTGAGCCGCTTGGGAGGAGCGTCGTCGCAGTGTTCGCAGACGCACCGGGTCAAGACACTTGACCTTGGGAGGGTCATGTGGGTAGGTCGGCGGGACGCAGATAGAAAAGGAGAAGCAGCCACCCCTCCAGTAGCCTTCGTCAGGTCGTACTCGCAGCTGCATATTCATCAAGCTACTGCTGCTGCTGCTGCTTCCCAAAGCCGCTGTGTCTGCTCCTGCTGCTGCCTCCGCATGACTGCCCCCGCTGCTGCAGTCCCTCGCGTCTTCTCCTTCTTCGTCCTGCTCCTCCTCTCCCAGCCACGGCAGCCACTGCGAAAATCTGCTGCTGCTGCTGCTAGTTGCTGGCCCCCCGCGCCGCTGCTGCTGTCGCTGATACTCGCCTCCCCCCCCGCTGCTGCCGCGGTGCGCACCTCCCCTCCCACCTGACGCTGCTGCTCCTCCACGTCCTCTCCGACGTCCTCCCACTCCTCCTTCTCCTCTTCCGCCTGCAGCAGCTCCAGCGCCAACAGACGGGCTTGCACCAGTAGCGGCAGAGCCGAATGTCAAGTGGCACTGCGCTGGCAAATCTAGATCCTCTAACTCCTTTTGCAGCCGCAGCTCGCCAGGAAGCAAACGCCTGCTGCGTTCCCCCCCCTGACGATGCTGCGGAGGAAAAGACGAAGCAGTAAAAGAAGAAGACACTGGTACTACTGGCGACACAGCGGTAGCAGCGGCAGCTGCCGGCTGCGCTTCTGCTCTTGATGCTGAAGAAGAAAACGAGTCGCTTGCTGCAGCAGACGCATTGCAGCAGGTGCTGCTGCTGCTTCCTGTGTCTGCTGCATCCCCCCCCTCGGGCACCTGTTCCTGCTGCTGCTGCTTCTGCTGCTCTTGTTCAGCACGGCCGGGCGCTGCAGTACTGGAACAGGAAACACCACCAGCAGCAGAAGCGGGGACACACGAAGAAGACGCAGAAGAGGAAGAAGAGGACGGCGGAGAAATTTTCCCCCTCCGAGCGGAGGCGTAGAGCTTCAGCATGGCTGCGACAGATAGTAACGACACTGCAGTACAAAACGCAGAGGCGCCGCCTACGCGGAAAACTCACACACGGTCGGATGTGTGGGTGTTTGCAGACGCGTAGTTACTCACATACATAGGCCTACAAACGAATATTTGTAAACGTACGTGTACCCATCTACACACGTGCACGCTCACGCATAATACATAGCACGTGTCGAAAAAGTGGAAGTTCATCTGTGAAAATTCATCTGCGTGCCGCAGATGTTAGAACGACTAGGAAATCATCTGCGTACGCGTGCATAGAACCTGATGAATCTGCATATACGTACGTGGTTGTGTATCCGATGGTGGACACACGTGAATGTCTAAATTCAAAAGATCTACAGTACACGCTTTGCTATGCATCTTCTTTAGCCAGACGCAAGTGCGGGTCAACAATATATATATATATGTGTACACTTATATACGTACATTGGTATGTATGGAAAGCCGAGAGATGCACATCAGCAGACTTCCCTGTGGCAAAGCCACCGCTCTAGAAAAGTGTAACACGAGCTTCACACAAGGCCGAAACAGTTCAAGACCAATCTTTTCAAAGTGCCTTCTCTAATATATATATATATATATGTATTTATATGTATGGATACAGTAAGGGATCCACAGCAGTCACACGGATACCTGAAGGTAGATACGTGTCCGTGGCAGATTGACAGGTAGACAGCTAGTCACACGTAGCACCTGAACTGCCTGGTGAGGAGTCACCCGGGGGGTGACTGACCGACATTGTGTCTCATCGTTGTCTTTGGTTACAGAGATAACTCGACGCTTCAATTGCGTACATGAGTGGTGTATTATACTGCCGTTCCAATATACATTTATGTATACACACATACGGTAATAGGCACGTACCGGTGTGCGCCGCTGATCTATTCTGTATAGTGTGTGTCTCCTAGACACGTTTGACGTTTTCTGCTGCCGCCTTAGAGGAGCAGGCGCATGCCCTGATGCTTACGGCTACTTGGACAAAAAGACACGCATGCATAGTTGGTGAGACAGTCATCTCTTTACCCGCAGTACGGATATCTGAAATTAAGGAAACGACGAGGACAATCGTCGCGTGCGTACGCCGACATAGGCAGCTACAGCGAAGAAAGGATATCAGGAACAGCCAAATACATGGACGAAGAAAAATTTTACATGCATTCAAGCGTGAACCCCTTATTACAAAGTGCGCATGCATGCATCTATGGATAGGGACTGTAGAAAAGTGATGGAATGTGCATACCTAGGCATATGCAGAGACGTGCGTGGGTGGTTGATACATGAATGGTGCGTTGAACTCTTCGACGAAGGAAATGAAAGAGGCACGGCGGTGTCATGACACTGCGGCGTGGCTGCGCCGTTGTCTTGGGACAGAGGCAGAAAGGCGGAAGACGTAAAAAAACGGGAGGACAAATGGAGAAATTTGGGCACGACTTACTTCACAATGAGTGAGACTATTAAGAAAACTCCTCTACACGTTTTCATCGAGACAGGCATGTAACAAAAGTTAAAAAGGGAGAAACATGCACGCTAGCGCGTGTCAGTGCGGTAGACAGCCGTGTCGGAGGAGGACGTAGAGCCGTAAGAAATAGTATCAAAGGCCACTCTAATGAAAAAAATAAACAAGTTCAAATGGGTGATTGCAACGACTGAGCGGTGAGACATTCCATGCGTGACATTCGAAGACCAACATGCATATGTATGCCCTTATTGACTCAACGACAAGGAAACGGGCCGAAAAAGAAAGGAGAAGACGAAAAAAACCGAGATAATTAGTCTTTGTCTACTGTTTCAAATAAATACTTGAAACATGCACTAACTACGTGGCATGCATGGCTACGGGCGAAGAAAAACTGACATAAGTGCTCACGATAATACGCAAACAGAAAAACTCAACGGTGACGAAAGGACTAGCGCAACCTCTCCGTGCCGTACCTACTCACGCGTCGATTAAAAAGAGGATCTGTCTGCGGGACGCACATTGAGCGACAAAGAGAGGAAGGTGCGTTTTGTACCGGTATGCAGGCGAGAGCCGCTACAGTCAACGTGGTACAGCGACCGTCGACGCTGGCATAACCAGTTACTTCCGTGCGTGCGCAGTACGCTCAACTGCGACACGTGCACGCATATATATATATACATATATATATGTATATATAATATGCATGCTTCGATAGACATTCAGTGTGACTTTGTGTAGACAGAGAGACAAATAGAACCATAATATATATATATATATTATATATGTATGTATGTATGTAGACAGGTAGAACAGATATATACACACAAAGACGTCATGTATGGACGACATAAGACTGCGTTACATATATACATGTATAAGTGCATGTGTGTGCATTAGATTCACCGCATACATCTGTGGCATAGAGAGCAGCGTGTATAGGTGCTCAGAGGTAAGTGTATAGTGTAGCCTTTCATTGAGGCTTCCGTGCCCCTGGCACCGCATAATTACGTGTGGTGAGACACAGAGGCATACGTGTGCGAAAATACATTTTGTACTTTTTAATTCAAGTGTGTACGTGAGTACGAAGCAAATGGGCATGAGCCAGCAAGAACGTGACGGATCAGCAGGCGTCGCACAGCGATGAGAAGAAGCAGCTGCAGACGCACATCTAATAGCAAATCTCCTCACTCTGCAGGAGTGCCACAGCCACAGCTGCTTCTGCAGTACCCTGCGTCCACTGACAGGATACCACGAAGGCGTACTCTTTTTCGAACGGGTACAGAAAGGTTCATGTAGCGGACACGTACTAGACGTACTGTTCCTCCACATCTGTCCATCAATAAGTAGACAACAGAATATCTTCGTACAGAGACAGATACGTAGATACGTAGATCCGAGTGGACTCATTAGTTGGTTGAGACACCTACGTCTTGCATACGTTGTTATGTTCTACGACCATGGAGCTTTCTTCGAAAAGCTGTATGAGAGAGACCAGTTCGATCTACCCGTCTACTGAAATCCTGTCAAATGCACAAAGAGGCCATACGCCTTCTGTCCACGCGACTAATATTCGGTTCAATTTCTCAACACATGTGCAATAGAGCCATTGGCTCTTCTACCAGCCCGCTGTTCTGCTGCCTTCGGTCGGCTTATTCCAAACATATACTGTGCAGACCTTCGACATTTACAAGTGATACATGTGTTGTCCACTAAGTACTCCAGTCTATTGATGAAGTGAATATATGTATATTTGTTGTTCAACTTCATCTGCAGTTATCAAAGTTGCTTAATGTACGCGAACTACGCGAATATACTATCTCTACATCTATGGGGTAAAGCTATTTAGAGAGGCCTGGAGAGCCTATCTGTATCTCTTCGAATATTTTCACTCCGGAAAGTCCCGTGCATTCGACACGATTGTACCCACCTTTGCATATTAACCTAAGTCCCCTCCCTCTCTATCTACAGTATTGGAATAGGAAGAGAGACAGGTGAACCCTGAAGTCGACTTACTTCCACTTCTGTGCTGTGCGCGTTGACGAGTGTTGCATGTATCCACGGCCTCCACAAAGTGAAGGTTAATATATGCGTTTATTCTTTGTATGTGTGGAACGAGGATCCGTATCGTAAGTGAGCATATCTACGCTGCAGTGGTATTCTTTGACTGGGAACAGTATGTCATGCTTCCTGCGTAGGAGATGGTGAACACTGGAATAATAGTCGACATCCGTTATTATTCGTACATTTTCTACGCAGGACGTTGTGTTTATGAGGGCCATGTGTCGTGTCGTCAGTACGTGCCACTTCTGCATCATCTACGCAGGACATTGTGTTCATTAAGCACATGTGTCGTCTCCTCGGTACCTGCTGTACTTGTTTCTTAAGCACATATGTCGTCTCCTCAGTATCTTCTGTACTATACGTGCACCATGCATCATACTTGGGTGCTAAACTTCCGCACGGGTTTCCCAATTTGGAGTTTCAAAGGACGTCCTTCGGGTATCTATGCGACATCACATGTACAGTTCCACTCGGTAGTTCCATACGCGCTCAACTGCGCATACCGTATACCGCAAGCGAACACACACACGTAAGCGTAGTCTCGATCGACCCTTATTAGGTGTGTGGTTTAGATACGATGCCTGCGAAGATGGAGCTACATATAAGCACGTTCGTCACTTGCTGTAGTCACAGAGATGCTACGTTTTGGGTATATCTGTTACACAGTTGACGGATACAGAGAAACAAACCTTTCTCTCGCTACCAAACAGAGCTCTGTATCGGTGACTACAACTCCATATATTCAAATACGAATCTTTGTTCCCCTACAGATATTTCTGTATACAGCATACATTCACAGGTAAAGAGGCGTGTAGCGACGTGTACACCAGTCACGTCTGTGTGAAGGCGGGGCACGTTGTGAGAAAAAACATCTTCGTCTTCTTGACAATTCCAGTTGTCTCTTTGCCGTATAATCCGGAACACGGCAACTGCTCACTTTTACCTGGGATCATGTGTGTCCAGGCGCAGAGAGAAAGACGTTACAAAAAGCAGAGAAGAAAACATCGACCAAAGAGAATGCACAGCAGTACTTGCGAATATGCACATACTCTGTAGCGTGGTGTGTGCATATAATACGCAGATTGACTGTGGGTCACGAAAGTTATACATGTGTGAATATTCATAGATACATACGTACATGCGTAGGTCCAAGAACATGTTGGCAGATATATGCGTGGGTCACTCCTGTGATGTAACTCGAGGAAACACATCACATCAGAACGACAAAGATGGAATACTTATGCACGTATGTATCCACACGAATGTTCACACATGGGTCAACAAAGGGTAGAGAAGCAGATGCGCGTGCCTATGCAAAGACATTACTACTGTTACTACCACTACTTCTGCTACTGCAGGAAGAAAGATACAGAGAACCGTTCATGATGTGTATGCCTGTGTTTGTCCGTCCCGTCAACGCATATTCAGCAAATGTGCAATTATACAAGAAGAGGTACCCATACTTACGCATTAGAGGACGGCAGGAGTCTCTACAACGAAGCTTACACGTGAGCTACGTGTATGTTTACATTGCTCGATGTGATACGCGACACTACCAGCGGGTGTAGATCTGTGCGTGTGTCCCAGGACATACAGTCCGGGATACACGTGCATCCATTTATTGAGACAGGGGAACTTCTATAAAGACCTACGCACCGTTTCTCCCGTTTAACAAATGTTTAATTACGTGCAGTTTGGTTCTCTTCACCTTCTCTTTTTCTATCTCTCTCCCTATATAAATATGTATACCGCTTAGGAAATTATCCACCTACCAGCAACGTCACACACGTTGCAACGCATTTAGACCGTGCTTCTTGAGAGTTTGACAGTCAAAAAGTGAATCAGGCTCTCTGCGCTTTCTTATCCTCTGCCGCAGCAGTGCGCCCCCGCTTTCAGTCCACCACTTGACGGCTAACGATTTACGCACGAGAAAAAATAAATACATCAGCCGTGCGACGCACCGCTTTCCCCAAAAGAAGCCGTGTGTGAGCACGACGTACCGCTCACTATATCGCTATATCAAGATCCATAAGTACAGAGTCATATACGATTATATTGCGTGCCATTCACTATATCTCTACTGCAAATCTCTAGGTACAGAGTTATACACGTAACACATACTCATACATTTTTTGTATTGCGTCGCAGGCGGAACAAAGGATCTCGTCTACGGGCGTGATGCACGTCCTGAAATGTGTGTGTGGGGTAGCTTCCTACACAGGTGCATATAGTCAACTACGTGTATGCATCAAGATGTATTTACTAACACATAGGTATACATTTTACACATACACATGTGACATCCCATACATCTCCACAAAGTACGCACGAATATGTGCGTGTTTCACAGGTACGTACATATATATATATATATATATATGTACGGATATACGAATTATACGTATACACATAAGGTATAGACGCTGTACGTTTACCGAATAAATATGTCCGCGTCCCATTCATATGTACATATATCTATATATATGTATATTATAGAAGTGTACGAATCTACGCGTTGTGTGTATTTTTCTAGATAAGGCGTATATAGGTGTGTGTGGAATGAAAATGTGCGTGTTCCGCTTATATGTATACATATATATATGCAGATATGCACGAATATACGGATTATATACATTTACATAAGGTATACCAGTGTATATTTGTATGGTGCTCACAAACTAATGCATATACGCAAATGTCGATATGGAACTGTTTTCTTTTAGTATTACCGTCGAATTATTGGTGAACATACGCCCGCGCAGAGGAAAAGAATTACGCCTGCATGCGTGCAGACGCAGACACAGCGAGAGACTCCATAGAAAATATTTCTGTTCAACCGTCTTCGATTGAGACGTGAACCCAGGACGCTACCGTGCAAGAACGACAACGGAATATATTTGTCTACACATTTCACCGCAGCTCCTATAGAACGCCTCTGCACCGGGCATTACATATATACATATATGTGGGGGATATATGTGGGGGATATATATGAGATCAGAATATATGTGTAGGCGGATCCTGTATGTAGAATTCACACAAATTTATCACGTACGTTACAGGAAGGAGATTGTTCGAACACAGGTGCACACAGACACATGAGGAAGTAGATGTAGACGTAAAATTTAAATGTCAACGTGTGTGGGCCCACTACTGCAAACAAAAGAGACGTGGACAGTGGAGAGCGCCAAGTAGGACACACTGTGATGCAGGGACGAGCCACGTATTTTAGGTACGTGTTCTGTGTAAGTTATACGTAGGGGAGGAAGGTTGTTGTGACAGAAGGAAACATACGTATATGAATTCGAACAGAGACAGACATGTGAAAACTGCCTACATGCGGAGTAGCGGACTCTTCGTTGCATAATCACATCGTAGGTGTGATAGAATGATGGGAAGATCGCTAGACTGGAAACGTTATACACAGAGAGGGCAATATTGACGCAGATAACCTATGTAAGAGAAGACTGCTAAAAGGATGGCTATTATATAGGAGAGTTTACGCAGAGAGAGAGAGAGAGAGAAAGATTGACATGTATATTCTATGTAGGGATAGATCGGTATTATATTGCGGCGTTTGGGGACGGAGACACAGATGTTGGTATTCTACGTACGGATAGACGGCTACTATGATGGAGAGTTTAAGTACAGAGGGAAAAATATGGGTATAAATATTCTATGTGCGGATAAATAGCAATGATGCTGGAGAGTTCCTAGGTACAGAAAGAACGGGAAAAGTGGATATCTACGTTCCACGTAGAAAATGGTCGCCATTGTGTTGGAGCGTTTGAGCGCAGAGTGAGACAGACTGATATGATTATTCTAAATCTCGGGGAGAATCGCCATTATTTCGGAAACTTTAGGTACAGAAATGTAAGTACTGAGACAGAATCTTCCGTCGGATGTCGGTAGCAGGTAGCTGCTGCGAGAGTACGGAGGCGGCATCGGTGCTCACTCCCGCGCACCCGCCGCGCCAGTGGTGTGCATGCATTTGTTTACTTCCGTTCTTTACCGTTTCGTTAATTTCCTTTTGAATTTCCTCCCGGTACTTTGTGTTCATGCGCCTGGTTTCATCAGTGGCAGCGGCCACTTATCGTATCGCTCCTGGTACGAGGCGTAGCAGGCTTGAAATAAGACGCAAGCGAGCGACTGCCACCCGGAATAGAAGTGTCCTTTTTTCTTCCCCTTTTTGTCTCTCGGGCATTTTTAGTCGTCTGACACTTTATTCTCTTCCCGCGTGTAGAACTACCGACTAGTTGTGGCAGTGCATTGAAGCGTGTAATGTTATACCTTGCTACTTCTGCCGTCGTGAGTGATTTTCCTCCCGCGCGCACGGGATTTCTCAGTTCACCCATCTTTCGCCCACCTCCTCGACAATCTTCCGCTTTTCCTTAGTCCTTTTCTGCTGCAGACGCCTTTCTGTTGCTGCTGCGTCTTGGGGCCAGCCGCTGAAACTACTGGAAGATTGTGTGCAGTAGTACATGCACGGAGAACGGCAGTGAGAAAACAAGGATATTTCTAGCGGTGGCGGCTGGGGCAACAGCAGCAGGAGCAACCGAGTCAATGTGGCTGGTTGCAGAACTAGGAGAAACCAAAAGCGTGAAGGAAGCTTCCCCTCGAGCACTTATTTGTTGGACCTCTGGCTATCCCCCCACTTCTTTTGTGAAGAAAAGACCAGCCCTGTACTTCACCGGTTTTCCTATCCTTCGTTTTCTCAATCTTCTAGCTCCCTAGTCTTCTTTGTCTTCCCTCCTACTCTTCTTCCTGTATTTTTCCCCTTTTTCCTACCTTTATAAACTCCGTAGTCTTCTTGTCCTCCTTTCGCGTCGAAATATCCGTCTTTCTCTTTCCTTTAAACTTGTCTGCTTTTCCACTGCTTTCTCAAAACAAAGGACAAGGTTGTTGCACCCCTGCCACTGCGCTTGCAACACACCGCGCTGCTGCTTCTGGTAGGGTGAGAGCTACTGCTCGTGCCGCTTTTCTTGCTGCTGGTGCTGCTCTGCCTTTCCCTGTTTCTGCTGCTGCTTGCGGTGCGCCGCCTGTACTCGCTGCGTCTGCTGCTGCTGCAGCAGCTGCTCCTGCTTGCTGTCCCTGTGTAGACGGGCCGTCGCGACTCGCGGGTGCTTGTTCATTGCAGTGTTTCCCGCGGAGGGGTGCGCCTTGTACAGAAAGACGTTTTTAGCGAAGAGTGGAGAAAAGAAGGCAAGAACTAAGTGCTCTTGACTCTTGTTTTCTCTTCAGAAAGGAAACCTTCTGCAGGACTTCTTCTGCGCGCGGCAAACGAGTTTTACTGCGCGACACAGGTGAACAACGTGCCGCAGAGGTTCGGGCGAGAAGAAGAGAGCCGGGCAGGACGCAACAGCAGCAGAGAAGTGATGGCGAGGCACCGCAGCTGCAGCAGCAGGAGTCAGACCGGCAGCAGAGATACAGCAGCAGCGGGGAAGAGGAAATGCCGGATGCGGCAGTAGCTATTGCGATGCATTACCCCGGGGCAGTTCACACCGCACAGCAGCAAAAGCCATCGCAGCAGCAGCAGCACGGCGGTAGCAGACGAGCAGCAGCACACGACTAACAACAGTTACAACACCAGGAGCAGCACCAGCAGCAGCAGCAGCGTCTCGAACAGGATCACTTTCGTGGGGCTCAGAGGCAGCCCCAGGACCTCGCCGCTTTTCGTTTTTCTCCACAAGCCCGTGGATCACCCTGTACAACAGACATCTACATGCTTACGTAGAAGAAGAAAGACAGAGAGAGGGGCGTCTGTAGAGCGACGTAGTAGTTACTCATAAATGTAAAATCAAAGAAAGACGAATATGTCAATAGTACGTCTCTAGATTTGCTTGCTTTCTACACAAGTATATATATTGATATATACAAGTACGTCCATACGTATGTATGTGCACGTAGAAAATGTATGTATATATATATACATATATGTATACACATATTTAAGTGGATAGCTGAATGTAAGGAAGTTTATCTATATACACGTATGTAAAAGTTCACATATATGTATATGTAGGTGGGTATTCCACAGATGAACTGAAGATATACGTACGGCAGTGTCAAGTTGCTGTTCTGTTGAAAAGAGGCGTGGGACGTTTGTCCTGGGCAGAAACCGCACCAAACGCCGTAGCAGGAGAAGCAGCAGGAGCACAGCAGCGTCTCAACCAGCAGCCATCTGACAGCAGCCTCAGCCACAGCAGCAGCAGCCTCAGCCACAGCAGGAGCAGCCTCAGCCACAGCAGGAGCAGCAGCGGTAGCAACTGCCAAGTCCATTGTGCGTCCACAAACTATCGGCTGCACGTAACAGAATTACAAGTGCATGAATATATATGCAGATACTTTTCCACGAAAAGTATGGCTAAACTTTGTTCATGTGTACATACACATATATATATATATATACACGTGTACAATAATGCTTTACACGCATGTACATGCATATACCTATAGATACACATGCATATATATATATATATGTATAGTCTATATATATATGTACAGGTAATGCACATGTATATATATGTATGTATGTATCAATGTGTGTATGTGTATAGGTGTGTGTAGGTGTTCCTGCGGTTTGTGTGCATATTTGCATGTATATATTTATACATATATGTGTATGCGTCCGGATCAATATAATTACCTCCACATATATAACCTACACGTATATATATGTATGTGTATGTGTGTAGGTATGTGTAGATGCCCGTACGGGTATTGTGGATACACTCGTGAGGCAATTTCTTGCGGGAGAGCTCGAAGACGATATCACAAGCTTCTATCTTTTCCATATATGTTTAGACGTGCGTACTACTACTTCTACATAGTTACACTGACACAAGCACCCGTCTACATATATATATATGTATATATGTAATGTATGAATCTCTGTGTGTGTTTCATCCCACATGTGTATGTATATATATGTGTAATTGCTGACTTTTGTTGACTGTATGGAGTGAGCAAGAGAGAGAAAGGGAGAGAAGAAGAAGAGAGTTTGTTGGCATGCGGAGTGGCTCGGTAGGAGCCGTGTTCATTGCTTTCCATGCAAGTTCAACGAGGTGTACAGACACCTGAGCAGTGTACAGACACCTGAGCGGAGTGAGGTCGACTTGTGAAATGTTTCTCTGTGTGGGATTGTTTGTAGGTGTGTTTTTCTGTGGTGCTTCAGGAAACAGCGCGCTTTTCTTTCTCCTCTTCTGGTTCGCTTCTTGTCCCTCTGCCTCCGGTCCTTCCCTTCTTTCTTTTACAAGGAGATATATCGTCTTTGCATGCGCTCCCTTTTCTCCTCACCGTTTAGCGTCACCAGAATGGTGAGAACAAGAGTCAACAGCGGGGTCATGGAAGGCGCAAGGACAGCAGCATATACAGAAGCAGTGCTGCCAGCAGCAACAACACACACAAAGGGAAGCGGGCAGCAGGCTTGCGCGAGGGTAAAAAGCAACCGCAGGAGCAGTAGCAGCAGCAGATGCAGTCGCAGCAACAGTATCCGCAGGTGTACTGACAACAGCAGCAGCAGTGTTCGCAGGTGTAGTGACAACAGCAGCAGCAGCAGTATCTGCAGGTGTAGTGACAGCAGCAACAGCATTCGCAGGTGCAGTGGCGGCACCAGTGTCGGAACGGCAGCAGCAGCAGCAGCAACAGGAGTAGGGAGAAGCCACTGTCGTCGCAGGAGCAGCGGCGGCCCTCGCAGCAGCAGCGACAGCCCCACAAGGTAGAAACGTTGCACCCAAAGCAGCAACAGCAGCCGCAGCAGCTGCGCTGGCAATTCGAACGACAGCAGCACAGGCCAGCAGCGAAGGAGCATACAGCAGGAGGTGCAGCCTGTGTGTCGCTGCAGCAGCGACAGCGGAGCGACTGACGCAGCAGCAGCAGAAGAGAGGGGGAAAGTAGGAGCGGCAGGTGCAGTTCAGGCAGCAGCAGAGCAGCCGGGAGAGAAGCGGGGAACAGCAGGAGCACCGCCGCATGCAAGTGAAGCAGCAGCAACAACAGCAGCACGCATTTGGACGCAGCTGCAGCAGGAAGCGGAAGTGGTGCAGCCGCGTGAGGCACAGCAGCGAATAGAAGCGAAGCAGCAGGAGCGGCAGCAGCAGCACATCAAAGTGAGAGCGGGGAATGGCAGCAGAGCAACGGCAACAGCGACACGAGAAGAAAGTAGAACCCGCACATATACCGGCAACAGAGGACCACCAGCAGCACGGGCGACAATATAACATGAGCAGCGGAACGTCGCTATGACATCGTCAAAGCAACAACCGTAGTCGAGCAGCAAGAAACGCAGAAAAACCAGCACTGGCAGAGCAAATAGAGTAGCAGAACAGCCGCAACAGCAGCAGCACAACAGCGTCAACAGCGGAACAGCAGTGGCAACAGCAGAACAGCAGGAGCAGCAGTGCAGCGGCAGGAGCAGGAAAAGAGCAACTGCAGCAGAGGAGCGTGAGCAGCAGTTGATGACTAGGAGGTGTATGACGTGTTTACTCCTGAGTGTTTGTAAAAGTGATGCGCCGCAGTGTCGAGTCCTCGGTGCGCGGCTGCGGCTGCGTGTGCTACTTCTCTTTAGTGGTGGGCAGGCGTGGCTTCTTTTTTTTTTGCTGCTGTCACTTTCTCTTTCGCATGCGTTCCCAGCGGCTCTTTTCCCCGCTGCTCCCGGAAGGGCGTGGAAATTCTGTTAGCGCGTGGCGTGTGGCGGCTGCCGTTGCTGCATCGGTGTTGCTGCTGCGTCTCGACGGCGGCGGCTGCTGCAGAGAACGATGGCTTCAGCTGCAGTTGCTGCTGCTATTGGTGACGGGCATTTCCGCTGTCGCTTTCGTTGCCGGTGCTTTCGGTTCCTGCTGCCGCTTGTGAAGTTATGCCGCGGAAGGCGGACGCTGTGTCTCACTTTTGCTGCGCTGCCGCGAGTGTTGCTGCAGTCCCGCATCCGCTGCAGTGGCTGCCTTTGGACCGAGCCCCCGTCTTGTGCTACTGCTGTTGCTGGTGCTACTGCTGCTCCTGGTGGTGCTGCTGCTGCTGCCGCGTGTGTCGAGTAGTCCTCGTGAGTGGAGTCTCCCTCCGGCGCCTGCTGCTGCCGTTGCTGCTGCTTTTGATCAATCAGGCTCCTTGGGACTGCGCCGGCGCCGGTGTTTTTTCCTGTTTTCCCGTCTCGTTTGCTGCTGAGGGATGGTGTTGCTGCCTCGTTCGGTGTCACGTCTCTTTTGCTACAGCAGCTGCTGGGTTGCGGCTGCTGTTGTGTAGCTCCCTGCTATTTTCTCTTTTAACGTGCGCATCTGTGTTTTGTGGAGAGTTGACTACTGGCCGCTGCACTGCCTTCTACAAATTTTCCTCTTCGTTCTTCGCTGCCACGTGGATATTTATCTCCTCGTGTATGTTAAGCACGCGTGCACTTTGTCTGCGTAGGTTAGGTGGGTACGCGTAGGTTTTGCTTCGTTCCTTTTATTGAAGAGGCACAGGCACACAGTCCTGCAACAGCAGTCCCCTCATGGGTGCTGCTGCTGCTGCTCTTGCTGCAGATCTCGCCTTCCTCGTGGCTTCCTGTCTTTGGGGCAGCAGAGAAGTACCACTTTTCATCTCAGCATTTCCGTCTTGCTTTTCACCTGACGTTCGCATCTCTGGCTTTCCCCTGTCTTCTTCGCCGTTCTTGCGTCTCCCCTTTGTCATCCTTTCTTTCTGCTCTCGACTTTTTCTTGCCGACCTAACTCACCCCATATGCATGTGTACATATTACTAAGTGTGCGGAAATGTATACAGAATGCAGGCGTCTACACATATATATATATATATTAGCATGTGTGTACATATATATATATGTACGTATACATTTTTAGAAAGCCTTTCATCCACGTTTTCCATCCGTTACGCACATATACATATGTATATACGTATGTGTACTGGCATGGACACCGAGATATGTACAGAACTTGTGCCTGTGCAAGTATATATGTATGTGTGAACGCATACTATGCGTATGTAGGTATGTCTTTTTCGAGCTGTCTTATTTTTCCGTTTTCCCCGTTTTTCTTGATTTCTTCGTGGAGAGTGGGGCACCCCCCTGAGTCGTGCGCGCGTGCCTCGTGACTCCGCCCTCTTCTTTGCTTGGTCCTCTCTGTTTCGGCGCGCAGTCGTTTCTCTCGTCTGGGTCACCCCACCGCGTCTTCTGCGATTGTGTGGCGCTCACACGTCTCTTCTCTGTTTCGCTCGCGGTCTGCGTGAATACCTGCGTGTCTGTGTCTGTAGTTTGTGTCTCGATTGTATCGCGCTGTCTCTCTCTCTCTGTCTTCTTCGGCTTTCCTCTGCGCGCACACAGAGTCACACTATTCTCCTCGTTCAGTTCTCCAACAGCGCAGACTCCCGTACGTACCTGGAGTATGACTCGGTAGCGCTTGCGCTAGATGGGGTGTGTCAACTCTACGAGCAAGCGTTGAAGGCCGCGCATCCGCGTATTCGTAGCATCACCTACGACGTGACAGATCTCTTCACATATATCGACTCTATCTCGGATATATGTGCGCTCGTGTAAGCCAGACTGCAGCAGCAGCAGCAGCGGCGTGAAGAAGGCGGCGCGCCGGCCGCAGCTGCAGCAGCGTCATCACGCAGCAGTTGAGACAGGAGCGGCAGCGGGAACTACTGGAGTGAAAGGTAGAAAGAGAGAGAGCGCAGCAGCAGCAGCAGGTGCGGAGCAAATGCAGCGCGGGGGGGCGTGACGCACGCTAGTGGACAGCGGCAGCAGCAGCAGGTATGGTACGTAGTGCAGCAGCAGGGGGCGTGACCCACACTCGTGGACAGCGGCAGCAGCAGCAGGAGAGAGTGTGGCGGCAGCTGAGGTCGCGGCGGAGGAACAGCGCGCAGCAGCAAGCGCAGCGCGGCGGCAGGAGCTTGTGTTGGAGCTGCAGCAGAAAAAAGGTATAGCGTAGCACCAAGAGCTGGAGCAGGAGGAGCAGCACGAAGAGAGACAGACGTACAGGAGGAGAGACATGAAAGAAACAGCAGCAGCAGAAGCGCTGGGTACACAAGCGGTGGGTAGGATAGATATGGAGCGTCTCCTTATCGACAACGGAAGCGAACTTCTGTGTTGGCTGGTTCCCGTCGGTGCCTGTGCTCGAAGAATTCTTGTCTAGTCGCCGCGAAGAAGGAGAAGCAGCAGCACGTCCGACAGGACGCGGCCGGGGGCAGGGAGAGCGAGTCCTTAGTAGCAACAAACTGAAGACTGCTGTTGAGCGGCAGACTGCTGATTTGCTGCAACGTTTAAACGCCGAGACAGCAGTGCACGTGGACGACAGGTGCTGCAGCAGTGACGTGTGGACTGAAAAGAAGAAGGAGAAGGAGGAGCAGCAGCAGCATTAGGAGCGACAGCAGGAGCAGCACGACCAGCAAGGGGGAAAAGCCGCTGCAGAAAAGGAAGAGTAGCAGGAGGGCAGCCGCAGCGGAAGCAGCAGCCCTGTGTAGCAGCAGTGGCCGGTACATATACCCAGCAGCGTGGAAGGGACAGCAGACTGCAGACTTGAGGAGGAGAAAAGTCGCGCCAGCGGCAGCGACAGAAGCGCCCCAACAGTTGTTCTTTCTTTCTTTCACTTATCCTTTCTGCTGCTAAAGGCCCTGCCATCAAAGATCTATATTATAGACAGATGTTCGTCACAGATAGATACATATATATATATATATAGATAGATATACAGATACACATAGAGATAGACACAGACTGACATAGACGCAAAATGCAGTTTTTTTTTTCGGCTTCAACGGCAGTTCCATTGCTGGCTACGCGTGAGAAAGACCTCCGCATCTTACACGTACGTATATATGTTTATGTTTGTGTGTGGAGAGATGACTACGTAGAACAAAGAATTCTGTATTTCCTCCATGCTGCCTGTGTATAGCCACAAACGTATAAATGCCCGCTTGTGTAGCCAGTTAAACGTATATAGGTATGTATATATATAGCTGTATACACATATGTATGTATACGTATATATACGTGCACTGCAATATACGTGGGGTTATATATGCGTAGAAAGAGAGGCGGTGAGGGTTATATGGAGAAGGAATAGAGCAGAACGTTGACAGCTGCAGATCGCTTCCCGTGTCTTCCCTCAGGCAGTACATCTGTGGAGGTGATGATGCATGTCGAAATTTTTGTGGATGACGAAAGACAACAGCCTACCACCGCGCGGAGGTAGAAGTTTACCGTGTCTACGTGTACATGTGAGGGCTGCCTACGATCAGTGAGAGCAGCTGTATAATACCGAGAGTTTTCTTTTTTATCTCGAAAATGTTGCAAGTCAGTAGGGGGGAGCGTGAACGGAGGAGAACAACTTGGATCTCGCTGTTCGTGTAGCAGGAATAACAGCCGGGCGTTCGGTTAGAACAGAGAAGAAGAGTCGAGAAGGAGGAGGAGCAGTTTACTTGCGCGCTTGCTCCTTGCAAATTGCCCAGAGGGAGGAAGCGAAAGGAGGACAGCAGATGAGATGTTTGCTTATGGGCAGGCGCAGAAAGGCATGAGGAAGGACCCGTCGGGAACTCGTTGACACATCTGTGTATGTGTGTTTAACTTCGTACGGATATATATATGTGCGTGCGCTGATGCGTTTGTGTCCGTATGTCTCTGTGTGTGTGTGTGTGGAAATTTATATTTGTCTTGCCGGGGGTTCAGTAGTATTATTCAACGATCTACGCACGAAGTGTGAATTTTGTTACTCTGTGTGGATGAATGTGTGAAGGTCTCTTCTTGTCAGCTGCGGTACACTTGTTGTCTGCAGACGTTTTCTAGCAGATGTTACTGCTGCGGCTTGGCTGCTGATGGTGGTGCCGCTGCTGCGTCCGCTGCTGCGTCCGCTGTTGCTGCTGCTTATTCTCTTGTTCTGGGTGTACGTCCGCTGCTGCTGCTGCTTCTCCTGCTGCTGTTGCTTGTACTTGCAGCCTGGACCGCCAGCTGAGCTGCTACGTGCCTCACGACAAGCAGTGGGTGAAAGAGAAAGCTTTTCAGCATCTTAAGAAGCAGGCGCAGGTATAGGCGCAGAGAGAGAGAGACAGTTGCAGACGGTGAGCTCGAGAAAGTTGATCTGGAAGAGGAATCACACGATGGGGCAAAAGAAGCAAAAAAGAAGAAAGACAGGAGGAGGTGGAGCGTGAGGGACGCGAAGAAGTAGCAGGAGGAGAGTCCTCGGCTTGCGAGGGATGGACGGTAGACAGGAGGGAAAACGAAATATTTAGGGAAGAGCCGAGGAGGCAAGCGGAAAAAGAAGAAGAAGAGGCAGTGGAAAAAGCAGCGAATGGGGAAGTTGTCGCGTGTGGATTGTGGCTTGGTTGTGGAGGAGATCGAAGCCCGGTGTATTTTTTTTCCATAAAAGTAAGTTGTATACGTAGGCGAACAATAAACCGAACAAGTCAGACGAACGAAAGATTGTTTTTCCAGATTGAAACACAAGAGAGCTCCGGCACGCCGGTGTCTGTACACCCCAATCAGAGCGTCGGTGTTGGTAACAGTGCGCGGAGCCACGGGACGAAATAATAATTATAAGAGCCGATGCTTTGTTTAAAAAAAAACGAAAGAAGTCTTTTCGGAGACGAGGCTTGATGATGCGGGAATTCGTTACAATGCGGACCTTTTACGGGGTTCGAGAAGAAGAAGAGTCTATACCCGGTGACGGGAGTGAACAGCTCCGCGGGGTGTACGTACAGCACTGAAACTACGGTGTTTCGAAACTATCAGTCTGTTTCTCTGCGACGAAAAGACGCCCAGGAAGAAAACTGCAGCGCTGGACAGCAGGAGACACGTCCGCGGCGGCAAAAAAACAAGAAGGAAGAGTTTTATTGGTCTCATGTGGCAGAGACAGGCCCACACGCAGTGTTCATTCACGCCGCAAGGCATCAGCATTGAAACACGATCACTATCACAGGAGGAGGGGCGTCGCGTGTTATTCTCAACTGAGAAAGCAACGGTAGACAGTAATATGCTGGGAATGGTAAGTCGTACATGTGTATATCTGCGTGGCCGTTTCTCTAGCAGTATGTGTAACGACGTGGGTTTTTAACACAAGAAGAGAGAAAGAAGACATGGTTTAACCAGCTAACTGTCGACAACCTTTTACCCAGCTTAAGTACTCTGCGGCCCCCAAGCGCAACAAAACAAATCTTTCTGCGTGCGGCGAGCACGGGGTCCACAGTGGGATACGCTTTACTCCCGACGGATCGTTCATGTCCGCATGGGAGTTTGTGTAACCTCCTGTCTACAGTGTCGAGAGTTTACTTTCACCTACAGAGATACGGATACATGTGTACACGAGTGCGGACACTTGCGTTATGCATATGCGTATATATGTATATATATATATGTGTGTGCATGTGTAAGCGTACACAAACATATGTAAGGCAATTTTCACGCAAGCCTGTGTATGTGTACATATGAATATGTATCCACAGGCAAGGTGTAAGAGTATATATATTCATAGGGATACACACATATATATATATGAATGTATACATCCATAAGGGCAAATCTACAGACACAAGCGTGTATATAAGGATATATATATATATATGGACTTTACGCAGCTGTAGAGCACATTCCAACGGCCAAGTGGAGATTCGTCAACATCCCCCGCTGTTCTTCTCGCTGTCCGCACGCGTCTAAGAGGGCATATCGAAGCCTCCATGTAACCATCATCTTGGCATCACTTACCTGCTCTGTACTCTACACAGAGGTACCCGTAGCGATGCGGGTGTCTAGACCTATGTCTGGATAGGCAACTGCACGAACGACAGGTGTGTGTGGACGCGGACTTGTCTGAGTTTGTGTAAGTCGCCGTATCATTATATATTAATGGATACTGATGCATATGTGTCTACGTTTTAGTGCGCGGATATGCACGTACACTACATACGTGGATGTATTTGCCATACGCAATTGCAGACGCGTTACTACATATATTTATAAAAATACAAAGTTACACATATCAACACATCGACATAGACGTATGCATGTGTGTACTACGTGCGGATACAGATATACATATATATATATATCTATATATATATGATATATAGGGGTGCATGGAGTTAGACGAATCGTCGAACACGTACGCATACATTTCCGCATGCGTTTGTATATGTGTACACTAGTATACGCGTGTCGGTCTATCGGCTTGTGCTTCGTGGAACTCCATTCTGGGGAGTTGTTTCTGCCCGGCGTGTTACACACATCTCTAGCAGACAGCCTCCTTCAGAAAGCAGGGAGACCACATGTGTGAGGTTCGTGAAAATGCTTTAAGATTAAGCAGTCCCATAAAAGGAAGACCTTGTCTAATATTTAGACAATGTGAATACAGACTCCATACTTATTCATATATACTCTCAATATTACCAGTATTTATCACTTCGTACTACTATTATTATGTGTCGGAATATCTCGCGACCTGCTCCACACTTTCTCCGTAGCAGCGTCTGACACTGCGTGCTACACATATGAGGGCGCCGTCCTAGAAGAGAGCCATGCACACATATGCTTGTGTCTAGGACGTGGAAGACACTCACGTCTTCCACACACAGGAGGAAACAGAAACGGTTCGTGAACGAAAGTTTTAAACTTTTCCACTAATGAGTATCTCCGCCAGAAAGCCTTTTGAATATAGGGGAAGGTACCTCTCTATAAATGTGTATGCGTGCACAGGGCTGTTCGAGACATGTTAAGCAAAATCTTCCTTGTGCGTGCAGATGGAGCAGTTCTTGCGTGCATATAGTTTTCATATACTTACAAAAATATGTATAGGCAAGCACAGAAGTTCGTACCCTCGGACGCACGGGGTTCATACGAATTCACAGCTGGTCTACGTGCGTTGAGTGTAGACGCACCCGCAGGCGGGGAACAGATCTGTACGTAATTCTACATGTTTACACTCTCGATGGTGACAACGTCACTGCTTCATTGTTACTGTTCGAACCGCCCCGTATATGATTGTATTCTTTCTGATCTTCTTAGGCAGTATGGAGTGATAAAAGAGACGGACGCCCTCACCAGGGAGGACGAGCACATTATGCAAGTTCTTCCCACGTTCCTACAGTCCTGTATATGTGTGTATATTTAGACAGGTGAATGCATGTAAAGGATTCGTATAGCTTGTAGAAGCAACCGGAGTACCTTTGCTAGTCGCAGCAAGCCGTGGGTACACAGAAGGAACAATTTAACAGTTTACCTCTGCGTCTGCCCAAAAGAGTCCAATATATCCGCCCTAAAAAATGTATCCGTCTTCTAATGAGTGTGCGTCTCTGCCCACCTCTCATCCTACGAGCATGCACACATGCGTATATATATATATATATATGTATACATATATGTATGTCCACCCGGTCGCCTGCGTACGTGTCCGTGCGCGTTGTCTATTTCCTTTTCTTGTTGATCACACTGTGAGCTTCTCCACAGTAAATTGATGAAGTCGACTCAATTACAGCGAAGAAGGAATTCATTTATACGTTTTATGTGCGCACGTTTCGAATTCTCTATCTACTCGCGTGAACAGAGATACGCGTCGTCGCTGTCCGTGTAAGTGATAGACCCATACATATGCGCCAGCCCCTTTGAGAGCACGAAGTTGCCTAGGACAAGGCAGGCCTATAGAGAGGCCGTTAACCACCAAATTGCTCTGCTTGTAAAGTTCTGGTTCTTATGGGCAAGGGAGGATACGTATTGTGTCTGCGAAAATGTTCAAGCAGCCGTAAACTTAGGTACGTACAGGTACGGATTAATAGTTATCGGAGGAGTTTAACTCCAAGAGAGGCCAAAGTGACTGCTGCAGGATATTACGACTTTCTTCTCTGACTTCCTACGGGGCGGAAGATCACTAAATTTTTGGCCCGGCGCCTTCAGTCAACCTGCTGGTCAGCAGCCTACCACGTAATTGATATAGGTTCACCACCCTTTTCTGCTGTAATGAAGTTCACTCATACCTGGACTCGTCTCCTAAGCAAATTCTGAGTAGTCCTCCCCTCGTTTTGTTGCGAGAGTGTTACAGATGTTTTTTCTGGACAGGTGACCAACCGGACACCCGTTCCGTGCCCAAGAGAGTGTGTTTGCCGGCCTTCGTGGCCGTAACTGGCTTCTGATAGTCTTCAACAAGGCACCCTGTGCATTCGAGTCGAAATCCTTTTCTCAGCAGTCCAGCGCTTCCGATATTCTCGGTCCCTCATCAAGACACACACGAAAACAGATGCACGCAGGGGCTGGCAACCCTGACTGTGCGGCTCCGCTGCGTAAGATCTAATACACTGCTGGTGGCACCACATATTGAACACATACATCGGTTCTACAAAAGAATATATGTATATATATGTATATATGCGTGTGTGCTTCTGTACGGATGTAGAATAGCACACACGTGTGTGCATGTAAGTACGTGCTTCAAGCGAGCAACTGTCAGAAACGCCGTTTTCGATGCATATTCGTAACAAGTACCTCCCTACGGCAGTGTGTGATACATGGTCCTTTGCTTCAGCGACTACGACGCTTGGATACCCCCTTTTCGATACTCTCAGCACGCTTTGGACTCCCCAGTGGACCGCGTTCCTTTGGACTGTTGAGAAATGTACGTTCTAAATATTGAACTTTTATGTGCGTCCAAGATCTCGGAGGTAACGACGGACGTGCCTTTCTCTGCCCTGGCAGCTGCCACGCCATCTACACGAGCAATTTGCTTATCTGGAATGTCTATCCTACACGTTGTTGACTCAAAACGACGCACGTACAATTTTCTGCTCAAAACTTTTGATCTGTAGAAATTTGTATGTATAGTTGAGGCTACTTAGGTACACGTATTTGTGTACGCATGATCTGAATATCAGCGAGCGGGTGAGTGCGCCTGGACTTCATGAGTATTTTTGCTGGTGCCTCCTGCTCACGGGCGTCCACGCAGGGTCTTCAGGTTCACAAGATTCCGCTCTTTCGCCATCTGCCGTATACACTTGTCCACAGACTAAAACTCGTAGACCTTTGCAACGTGCGATACTCACACAGCTGTACGTTCGGACGCACATCTGTTGAACGTCATCTTTCGGACTGTGAGGCCAAATACAAAAATATGTAAACAATGACACAAATATTTATAGACATATATATATATACATACACATATATATGTGTATATATATACATACATATATGTGTATATATATATATATATATATATATATACGGCTATGTGGCGACCAACATGCAACAGGCGTACAAAGTTGGTACGGGCGCATCCGGCTTTAGTACGCGGTCCGCCGTTGCAGCCAGCTGAACGAATTTTTGAATACCACGAACCTCTTTTTCCCACGTCCGTCCCGCAGATGTCAATTTAATCGTATTCACATATGTGTGTGTATGCGTGTCGGCACGCATGTGGTGAACTCTGGACGGCCTGCGTGTCCGATTCACTTTTCCATGTATACATGCGTAAAACCCGTACTCTAAAATGAAATTCGTCCCTATGCAACACTTGTGAATATGTGTGTTTCCAGAAGACGCTTTTGCTGACATGTACGTAGACGCAGAATTTACATATTTATACATGATATCATATATATATATATGTGTATGTGCACCCAGGTAAGTGAAGAGGTGATAAATAGTTACGCGGGCGGGCACACGAAGGAGTATGTCTGCGCGCAAGAACGTATGTGCACCGGCTTATTTAGGTATGTTTGCGGCGAAATACCGGTATTTTGACAGATGGAGCTCATCTCTGCGTCACCCTTATTTGAACCTAACTGTGGTAGGCACAAAAAGGCGCAGAACTCTCCCTGTGCCCATGTGTTGCCCAGTTCCGCACCATCCCATCGCATAACCTTACGTATTGCCACGTGTATACGGACGATACAACACACAGTCATAAAATTCTACCTCCCTGACGCGGTACCGTCTGTATACAGCTATATCGACTCGCAGCAATCACACGTCAGGTCAAATTTGCCAATAAAACTAGCCCTGTAACACACGCATGGTAATTCGTGAACAATACCTCTATATTAACGCGGACATGTGCCCGTCGTGATTGCAGAGCAGTCAACATACTGGGGACGCCGTTGAAAGAAACAGGTCGGATACCTATCACAAGGGCAGATGCATTTCTTCTTTCTGGTCACCAGTGGGTATCTAGCTATTTGCTTAACTCTCTCGTCCAAATGTGCGCTGTACGTGGAACCTCTGGGCAACTTCATAACAGTACGGATGTTCAGTCAGCTGTGCTCTGGTAACGTTTATACGTATAGATACGTATATTTGTGTGTATATATATGCATATGTATATGCATATAAACATGCGTATACACCTTTGAGTGCACTACCTTCGTGTTGTCTGACTGTATTCTCCTCCGTGCTTCTCGGATGTTTAGACACTGCTGTAATTACACGACACTGCTAACCGATCCTTGTATATATGTACATGCACGCAGGTTCACACAAATGCCTTTTTTCAGTGTATTCACATCATATATATATATGACTTTTTGAGTAAGTGTACACATATTGACACTGTCCTGCAGTGGTTGTTTGTTTACAGAGCCCAGCGCAGCGTCCTGCGTGGACAGGAAACGTCATCTCTGCAGCTCGTACACGTTCCCCTGGGGACATGTGCACATTCACACGGCTAAACAGATATAATGGATCCATATCTAAAATACGAAGCGCCTGTCTTTCACAGAGCTATTTACGCATAACCGGCTAGATTCCAATTTGAATCTAAAGCTCATGTCTCTGCGTATCTGTACGTATTCTATAATATGCACGTGTCAAATGCAATTCCATACGAGGGAACTCACTATGTACACGCGTATGTCCAGCCTCCTTCGTGCGATACTATATGACACTCTCTTTGCTTTACTACGTTGCTGCCCAAAAAGCCTTCGCACTCCATACTAGATGTGCCGCCCCACGTGTATCCACGTGTGTGCGCACGTACATGCACACAAACACACAGACACACACGCGCAGAGGCGTTACAAGAACGAACTCATGTACGGTCGCAAGTATCTACGTAGATTTTTAGACGCTTGGGTTCGTGCCGGTTTAGGTCAAACGGTCGAAAAGGTTTTGATCTTCTTGGAGGTGACGTAGGTGTAGTCGACTAAGGCTTGTTCTCATCGAGCGCCCCACGGACGCTGCAGCAGCAACACGATGGTGCTTGTCGTCTCTCCTGTCTCCTGGAGCCGGTGCTGCTGCACGTGCTTACGTCCGCTGTTGCTGTCTGCTGTTGGCGCAGCTCGCCCTGTTTTTTGAGAACTTCACGCAAGCGTCTGGAGTCTTTTCCTTTTCTAGCACCAATTCCGTACACGTTCGTGCTCCATACGTTGACCCGCGTTTGGATTCCTGTGTGGTATGCCTCTACAAGTCGGTTTACTTGGACAGCTGCTTGTGTGCACGTGCCGCCAGCTGAATGAAACACGTATTCACCCATCCCTCTTCAGAACATTACTTGGGAAAATGCGGGCTCGGCAGTGCGCCGTTCCGACAGGACGATCGCTTCTTTACCGCGGCTGTAACATAAGGGAAACTGTGTGAAAAAAGAGCTGTTTAATTGCATTCACCCCTGCAACGTTCAGTGCAGTGAAGTGACTTGTACAAACCCTGTCGTTTGCATACTGCAGATTCAATCATGTCTGTCGATCTAGATGATTTTGTACGAGTAGAACCAAGTTCTTACGAATATAACATATCAAAATGTAGATCGAAAGCAGCGCTTGAGGAGTCCCGTGTGCCAGGGTGAATCCGCGCGTGAAGTTCACGTATGTCGACACGTGTCGCTCTGTGCACATACGGATACACCTACGGCACTGTGTATCGAAACAAATTTGCGCTGTTGCATGCAACGCCATCGCCGAGAGGTTGCATTGATTTTCGTCGCACAGAGTCGCGTCGTTCATTTTTCTCGGGGAGCTCTTCCTCATCCTTTGATGAACACTTACACATGTACGCCTCAGACGCGACAATTTCACAATGCGCCTTCAGCTGCAGGCAACAAGAAGAAAGAGGGGACCGCGTATTCGAGAGGAAAGAAAGCGGATCTACAACACCAGGTGTTGAAAACTGTTTCCCCGCACTAAATTGTTGCATCCACAGGCAGATCATCAAAAGGCACTTTTTAGATTTCTCTCCACAACCTTCCGTCTTCCGTTGTAACTTTTGTTTCCGTCAACGCAAACTGAAGAAGTATTTCAGTCAATACAGACTAGAGAAGCATCTAGTGATGCTCCGCAGTACCTACAGAAAATCTAGATAGAAACACCGAGAATACTGTCAGACCGCCGTACGTGTTGAACAAGTGTGGATCTGTGCGGTATTTGGCAGTTTATTTGTATACGTGTGCTTTTGTGAAAGCATACAGGTGCGACCAAACAAGTACATCTCCGTCTTGCACAATACGCGCACATTTGCGGCCTTCACTGGCTAGCTGAGCTGATATCTTTACTATTCTTCTTCATGGTCCGTAAGGCTCCTACATACGCCGAGATGTCGATACACCAGCACCCCGACGCACGTACGCACGTCTCTTCTGTTCTCCGTTTCCGTGGTATGCGTGACTTTGTGTTTACAGATTCATAGAGATATACGAGTTAATCTGCTTCCTGTGTTGTACATTATTTTGACCACCAACAGTTGTGCATGTGTGTACACGCGTGTACACCTGCACAGGTGCAACTTCCGCGTAGAGAGTTCATGCTTGTGTGGAATTTTTTGAGTTTGACGAGGAACAAAGACGTCAGTATCCTCGTTCGCCCTTTCAGGAATACGCTTTAGCCTCAGATTCCATGCAGCATTAAACGCATCCAACGAAAGACTCGTTATGCGCTTCTGCCTTTTCCCTGAAAGTGTCTTCCCTTCTGTCGTCTAGTGTAGCTTCTCTTGAGACTTTTACAACGTAACGTCCGGACCAAGGCCGAACGAAGTCGTTGCCCCATTCTATCTCTCCAACAGCATATATGTTACAACTCCCACGGTGCTAGGCACCGTCTAATACTGAAGAGTGCGGTGCACTTTTTCTTACTGACTACCTCTACCTTCGTTGCTACGGCTTGAAAGAAGTATTGTGTAGAGCACGAAAACGTTTTGGAGATACACGTTACGAGCGTGTATTTTGTACACGTCACGATCTACAACTGCATATGTAGTGCTAAATGTCTAGTGGTGTGTGCGTAGATTTGTAGGCTTACTCAAGCCTTTTTCTTACCCATTCCAGGCTCTCTACACGCAGAAGGTAATTAGATTGGGCAGATAAGACACGCAGACGAAGCGACCCGGTGCAATTGCACGCAGATATACACATATGCCCGTTAGCATACCTTTAGGTATGATCGTGTACACCAGAGCATGTACTTATACATGCGTATACATATATGTGTGAGTGTCCACGCATGCGCATACACCTGCGTATAGAACTGTACCCACTCTCTTCCTCTGAAACGGTTGCGCACGTTCGTGTACTTACATACGAGTTGTGCTGTTTTCCTCAGTGCATGAGTGGCTGCAAATCTTCCTGACACCTCTTTTCTCTCTGAATAAGGTCGAAGGGCTCCCGCTTACTCCGGTGGACCCTTGTTTCTCCATGCGAAAAGCAGTAGCCGCCGTCTTTAGCCAGTCTATTCCACTGAAACAGACATCTACTCGCTCCCGTCCTGCTTTCTTGTTCACTTCGATTTCTAACACCTGCTTCCCCTTTGTCTATTCTTCTGGTTCTCCGCTACACTTTTTCTTCCGTAGAAAAAAGGCTGAAAGAACTTGCGCAGTCATCTTGCCTTGTTGTACGCGGAACTGTCCGCTAGTCACTTGCAGCCCTTCCGAATTTGTCCTGCAAGGAACAGTTTCCAGCTGACAGCTGTTTATACTACACAACGCTGACTGCAACATGACTTGCTTGCTTTGTTGTCCTCCGTAGAGTAGTAGCCTTACGACATACAGTAGTGTAGAGAAGGGGAAATATTGCAACCTTTACGGCAAGTCGACCCCTGTTCTTGACCCCGCCTGTGATGAGAAGGAGTCGCTGTTTCTACAGATGTTGTTTGCTTCGACGCTTTTGCTGAATATGCTCTGCGTTGGCTTCTTTTGCTCCCTGGAGACGCGCTAGACCAGTGAGGGGGAACTCAATAAAGTCTAGCGGCTCTTGAAATGCTTTCCATTCTCCCCTGAGGATAAATTACACCGGCACGTGCTGCTACTTTGTACGTCCACTCCGTAGAGTGAGGAGCAGTAGCGGCTCTTACAAGAACAGTAAGTCAGGATGTATGGTCATTCGCATAGCCAAGCACCACGTTCACCGCCGCAGCCGACAAGGTGGATGATTTTCACACCTGTCGCTACCGATCCTGCAAGCTACCAAGCTGGTGCTACTGAGGACTTTTCTGCTGGGCACAGCAGGAGTAGCAGGAACAGCAGAGCACAGAGGGCACCAGACAGTTTTCAGCTTCCTGCATCTGCACCTAGCATTCAGTCACTTGCTACTAGAATAGCACACGCAGTAAGAGATCCACGAGCGGCAGCAGCAGCCGCGCAGTCCACCAGCAGGATTACTTCTGCTGCCGGCGGTGGTGAATATAGTGGTCTGGAAGAGTTTCCCATCAGTGGTGCAAGGGTCGCCCTCGCAGGTGTATCCTGTGCTGTGCTGCTATTATTGCTTGTAAACACGGTCGCCCGGCGCTGGGCGCTGCAGCACGAAGCAGCAGTTATCAAAGCACGGGCAGCAGCAGCGAGAAGAGAGAGAAGACGCAAACGAGAGGCGGCAGCGTACGCTCAAAAGCCCCAATCACTTGATCTTAAGAAAAACAACTATGAAAAATCGCGAGACGAGGCGGAACAACTTCCTACCGTACCGGCAGCGGCAAGCGAGGGTGAAGACAAGTCTGCAACGCGAGCACCTCCTTTACTAGATACGTCTACTGACGCAGCAACCACTAGCGGACTACAGGACGTTCCTGAAGGATACGTACAAGAACAAAAAGACGGCAGCAGTAATATGCATACAAGAGGTACGCGGAAACACGACGACCCATACATTGGGAACGGCGGAAGTCTCAGTGGCGTTGACACCAGCAACAGCGGCACTCTACGCAGAGGCATGTATGAGTCAGTGTGCGCACGCAGCAATAGGGAAGAAAAGCTTGATTCTACTAATGCCACACCAGCGCGTTCTGAAGCCAGAGGAGGCACTCCACTGCTTGTGGAGTCACTTGGTCGAAACCGTTTACCACTGTTGCGCGCTGGAGGGCCGCACACTTTCTGTGAACGGAAGCAAACACAAGTTTCCGAGCAGAAAGTGTCAGACATGTGACATGAGACGAACGGAAGTGAAACACCTATTTCGGCTACTCACTTGTTTTTTCCATCTGTCTATCCCACACGTGTACTTGCTGCAGGAGAAACGCGCACGCTAAACTCTTGCCGAGGTGAAATATGCCCGGAATCTGCAACAGCGGGTTCACCATCACCACTAGAAAACACAGAGCAGCGACATTTCTTCGACCACCGCGCAGCACCAGCGGCAGCAGAAGAAACAGCGACAGATATGACAGCAGACGCAGAACCTGCAGAAACAGACGAAGAAGCAGCTGAATTGGAGGAGGAATTGTCACGCTGTTGGAGGAGAAGGGCAGAGAAGGAGAGGAGGAGGAGAAGAAGAAGAAGAAGGCCGAGGGATAAATACCAAAGCCTAAGCCGACGGCGCGGAAGGCGGCGTCGGCCCGGTAGACTCGTAGGAACATCGTCTGATCACCGACCAAGCGATGTTGAAGACGAAGAAGAAAGAAACTTTGTCGACGGAGTATTATACAGATTACTCATGATGACTGCTTTCCCACGGTTTTCCCGATAGAAAAAGTGCAAAATTGGAAGTTGCTGGCACGAAAGTCGACTCCACCTGCTGCAGGCTTTACGCTGTGGGATGATCCGAAGGACTTTTCGTTTGTCACTGTACATAACTTTACGTATGCACACGTATGCGTAGACGTATGTGGAGCGGTACACGCATCCTGTTGCATCTCTTTTCTCGTGTGTGTTTACGTATTAATGAATACACTCTGTGTGTACATCTAAGTAGGAAATTGTGTTTACGTTTCAAAAGTTAGCGTCTGAGCTTACACTCAGCCAGACAAGGGATGATTCATCTTCAGGCGTTTACCAGAGTAGACAAAAAGCTACGCCTGTCTTTGCATTGAAGGTAGTACAATGCAGCCTACTTATGTACACGCGATACGTGTAGGTGAACTAGACGCGCTGATTTGAATACCTGTTTGTCAAACGCAGGCCACCCGTGTAGCTTGGGTGCCTACATGTGATCGAGACGCGCAGGTGCAACACAGCACACACCCGTGTACACGAGGTCAGGTGTGTCTCCTGCAAAAAAAGGGAAGGAAAAGATGTATATATGTATATATGTGTTTGTGATCGCGCGGGGGTTGGCAGTACCGCAGACTTATTGAAGCTGAACAGGAATTTGCTGCGTGAACGCTGGTAGCTTCTATATACATACATGCCCATCTAGACCTGTCCGCGAGGGAGCGACTTATCAAAGAGTATGCGTATGTGTGACGCGTAGTGGAGTCTACGCAGGAATTACCGTTCTGTTGCAACTACGCTTTCGCGTGCGTACCGCAACAATGCCCATACACACACGTTCGTGCATCCTTCTATATACGTATTTACGTATACATACGTTTTGTCTACCTTTATACAACATCTACGAACGTAAGTGCATGCGCACTTCTATATATTTGTGCAAATATACAAACACTTTGTAGACACATATATGAATATACGTGTAGACACTGTGTCAAACTACACACATCTATAAATCGTGCACGTATTTTTGCGTCGTTGTGTGATAAATGCAAACATACGCATATAGTACATGTTCACACACGTCGGCGTCAGAAAATTTCAGATTCTCTGCCTGTGTGTGGCGTTGCACGCGAAAGGGGAAGAGAGCGACACTACTTAGAAAAGACGCGTCATCTACATATAATTGTACATCTGCGTGTCGCACCGTACACTTAGACGTGGACGGTCGCGTGCGTATATTTGAGTTTTGAGAATTAACTGCGTACAACTTGAAATATTTGTACCGTCGTGCCATCTGCTCGTACACACAGACACGTACAAACAAAGAATTTATCGCTCCCCCACCCACATATGTGTGTACGTCCGTGTGCACGTGCAGATGCTACAAACGTACGCAACACCATGCATATATATGCACATATGTGTGCATGTGAATGTGTGTATATATAGCGCGTGTATTTATGTATATGTATGTATGTATGTATATATATATATATATGAGAGAACAGTGCATACAGGGCTTGTATATATATGTATATATCTTTATATATATATATACATATATGAAAGAAGAGTGTATTAGGTGTAGACATATATATATATATATATATATATATATGTCTACATCTAATACACGCCGATCTCTCCGGTGGCTGCAACGCAAGTTTAAAGCTTTCAGACTACAACTGGAAAAGTTTCAAAGACTGTAACCTGTCACCGTGTGTTTTCGTACGTCGGTTTTTGCTTGTCCGTATACGTTAAGTGGTATCCGTGCACGGTAGAAGTATTACTGCACGTTTTCTGACGCATCGGGGAGCAGGCTATACTCGTCAGTTTTGCCCTATCGCATTGCAGTGTGAAGCCTGCATCGAAGGTAACAACTCCATTGAAATGTTGTTAGCAATTCGCCTGCTTACTGGCATACTAACACACGTGTGTCTAAGAATGCGAGTCCGCCGTCTTCGCTCTAGTTTATTAGATGGGGAAGTTGCTTCCACGGTGCGTCAAATCCTTACCTTGAACTCCGTACTGTATCCACCTTTACGAATTTGGGCTAAAGAGGATGCATTCCTGACCGTAACCAGTACAGCACCAAATGTGTGAAATAGCCACTCTCCAGGACTGTGTATTGAATTGACATGCGTGTATATCTGTGTTACCAGAACTTCGTGGACAACGTCAGAATGCGCTCTATTGCTCATGCCGCACGGCACAGCAGAGCGCTAAACATCTTTCTTGCGCACACGTAGATCTACGGTGTACCGGTTGCAGGCCTCAACGGATGTGTGGCTACTGTTGGAAGCTAGAGACACACTTGAGGTCTTCAATTAGGATGGTCTGGAGGCAGTGAAACAATACTATCAAGCTCTACGGCGTATTTTATTAGGTTGTGTGGATGGCACCTCTACGTACGTTTTGAGTGGACATTTCAATAAAAACTTCTTAACGACAGATATCACGTTTTCAACGTCACGCGCAGCCGCCGTAGCGCACTACAGTTAATAGAAATTGAAGTGGCGTAGTCCGAGGAAGATATCTCTGTGTTGATCAGAGCGAGGAGCCTTTACTTGCTAGAGAGTACTGCGTTAATCATGTGAGTGTCTGATGCTCTTTGGACGGAAGAGATCAGGACTGACATACAGGGGAGAGGCGGATACACTAGACAGGCTGTCTGCAAACAGACGTCATTAGTCGGATTCGTCAACTTTCCTTTTGCAATGATGCTGCTTAGGTGAAAACAATAGGTGCACAGTGGCACACAGAGAATTTGTGTTAGAAGAGAAGTGCAGCTCCATAAAACACAGACAAACACCGATACACCCGCCGAACCAGCAACAGACAGCCGAGGGTGTACGCCTCACAGAAGCCCTGTGCAGGTGCAGCACAGTTTGCAGCGGATTATGCGTGTTTGAAACTGTCTAAAACAGACGCACAAATGCTTTCCGCGGATGTCGGTTGATTCGCTTCAGTCGTAACGGCAGCCGTGCCGACGTCCGAAGCTGTTGTACTGCTACAGACGTCTTCTCCGGTGAACAAGAAGAAATTGCATTTGGTTCGTCATCACCATTATAGTAGGGAAGTACCAGTCAAGAATCCTTGCGCAGGGTTCAGCATTGCAGACGCACGCCGGACATGCACGTATATACAGTCACGCATATGGGTTCTGCGTGCGCCCAGATATACTTGTGTAGTCAGTCAGGACGGAGGGTGCTTCTCGTCTAAAGAGTATAGACATTCGCGCACGCATGTGGTTAGACCTCACGCATGGATCTCGTCTTGTTTGATACAACCGAGTACTTTCTGTGGCGCCGTAGCATCTACTAGAGTGGGTACCCGTGTTTGTGTGTTTCATACACAGGAGCGTGTATCTCCGTGTAGCACATACGGGGTGAGCACAGAGTAGTGCGTCATGCGCTGTTCTCTAATGAGAGCGATACAAACACGTATAGATGTCTACATATGAGATGTGGAACGCCCACATCTACTCACTGCCTGCCCCGTAGCACGCAAGAACTGGAACAACGAAGGCGCGGCAGGCAGGTACGTTTCGACGCTTCTTTGAGGCACTCTCCCTCCATCACCTGCCCCAGCGTTCGAATCCAGAATATAGGTATACCAACACGAAAAACCCTGCATTTCTCCGAGTGTGCGTGTGCGTAAGCCCGTGTACATTACACAGCTAGAAGTGTTGCGCGAGAGTTTAACATATAAATACGTGTACGTGTGTGCGCGCAAGTACTGCGCGCGGGAGAAGAGGCCAATCATCGCACGATATGCGTCCAGTATGCCTTGTGTAATTACAACAAGGCACCGCTTGTACACGCATGCTGTATCTGCCGTGGTGCACCACCGTCATTCGCGCTCTCTCCGTCGCCGAACAGCCTTGCTCTTGCAACAAGTACACAAACTGTACTTTTGCCGTATACGTGACGCAGCAGCAGCAGCAACTCCAGGACGCACAGTCACTGCTGGTGCTGGTCTCGCTGCTCGGACCACTTCAGTACCAACTCTTGTAACTTCTGAGGCAGTCCGTCGGCTGCAGATAATTGCACAGATGCGTCACTATTGCTGCTGTTGTGCTCGTTCTTCTGCCGCTGCTGCTGCGACTGCGACTGAGTCATTGCTGCTGCTGCTGCTGTTCGTGGCCACCAACATTCCGTCTCTGTTGAGTGCACCTCAACATCTTTCTGTTTCTGCTGCTGCTGCTGCTGCTCTGGCTTCGTGGCGTGATCTTTCACCACTCGCTGCTGCCGCTGCAGCACATACAGCCTGGCGCTCTCTCCTCCGCGTCCGGTCGCTACTTCCTTCTCTATACGCTTTTTCCCCCTCTACGCGCTGCAATCCACACCGGCGTGTCTACGAGTGCACCATACGTGTCCGTCTCTGCATGCAGTCATGTGTGTAAACAGAGCTGTGGCCGCAAGCGCATGCAAAGGAACCGCCTCATGCGTACGCGTAAATGCGCACACCACCACAAGAGTGGTGAAGAGTATTAATACATGTCTTCCACACGAATCCGTTGCCTCGTCCCTGCCTCCGAGCGCATTTAGTCTTGCACGCATACCGATCTCTAGTCACACATACACACCCTAACGCGTTCAGACACAAAGGGCAGTGGTCGCCCCCCCATAAGTCCGACTTCACACGTATATTTGCACGCCTGCTGCATGCGTCCGCGCATGTGCGTCAGCGCAAGCAAGCGTATGCCTTTCACGCGCGCTGCTCCTCTCTTCACAAGCTTTTTCTTTGTTGATCCTGTCTTCTGTGAAGCTACGTTTCACTTGCATGCGTCTCTACTTACACTGACATGTCATACCTGTGAAAATATCCATTGTTGTATTCCATGTGTATAACGTCTTCGCAATGCACATGAGATTCCGCATACACATATATATATATATAACGAACCTGTGCTCGTACGTGTACCCCTTTGCGTGCAAGCGCCAAAGTAGGAAGGTCTTTACACACACACGTGTGTATGCTGGTGTCTACATATGAATACAGCAGCTCTGCGTACACGTGCGCAGGCGTCGTAATAACTTCTAGATACACATATATGTATACGCATGTCTACAAGTAGATTCATCTTTGTTCATAAAGGCAGGAGATTCTTCCTTATGTACCACTGTTTGACTTGCTCGCTCTCCGTCAAGCGTCGCGTGCAGAGCTGCTGCTTTTCCTTTGTTCGCACGGGACGGTGTGCTAGACGGATCGAACCACGCGCGCTACCGCTCCGACGACGTCGGCCACAGCAATACATCCACATATGTGTATATATTTTTCTGACACATTTATACAACCATCCACACATGTGTATATATATGCTTGTACTTTCTTCCCGATGTCTTTATACACGTTTACATGCATATTTCTAATATATCCAGACGCGGGTCGTATAGTTTTTTGACGTGTCCATACATTTGTGTGTATCAATTTTTTCATTCACGCTCGCCTTCGACTCAAGCAGCCTATCCTTCGCTTGCCTCTCCTCCTGCGTGGGCGCCGCGCGCATGCGCTTCTTATTCTCCGTCTCTTCACACTGCTGTATCTCAAAGAAACGGCAGTTCGCACATCCACACGTCTGCTGTCGCACACTGAGACCCCCCCTCTCCCCTTTGCAACACACGACCAGCACAGAAACGCCTGGGCCTCTCTCCTGCTTTTCATCCTTCTGCTTCTTTTTCTTCTTCTGCATCTTTTGCAGGCGTGAGCTATTCGTAGCCAAGCAACGCGAGCACGACCATTACCGCAATCGCTCCCCACTTGAAAAGAGGGTAGTCGTTTAATAAAATAGTTATTAGTCCTACGGATGGAAGAAAGGTCACCGTCGTCCCCATCACATTCTCCTGCTGCAGCCACAGCTGTTTCTCTGGATGACAACACACGCAGCAGCAGCAGCACCGCCAGCAGCAAGTTGTCTTGCGGACCAGCAGTGGCATGCAGAGAACCGGCCAGAGAGACACACACGTCTGCACGCGGACGCAGCTGTCATCTTCGCACGAAAGAGACCCAGAAAAATAAATATACGTGAATCGGCTGGGAACCTCTCCACACGCGTACGTCCTTATACACGTGTGTGAACAACTGGTACATGCCGAGTATACATATACACACACAGAGATACGCGTAGAAAGCTGCAAACATACTGTGACGCATGCATGCGTACTGACGAAACATACGTGCGAATACACATATAAAAACGTCTCCAAACGAAGAGAGGTACACGGCCGGTCCAACGTCTACACGTGAGAAAATAAGATAGAAGGAGGAAACGATTTAGGAACCGGCCGTGCACGTGCGTGTCGACAAAGACACACATATGTACCAGCAGATACGCCTTCTGAGACAGACACACATAAGTTGTGCATATACACAGGAAGACGACTATAGTAACAGAGGGTGATGGACGTCGCCGTATCTGGGCGTCTCTTGCAAATGCAAGGCGTATATATACACACGCGAGAACTAGGAAGAGACGGACACACAGATACATATGGGCAGGATGCAACACGTGCGGACACGTCCTTGTGCACTCTCTTATGGGCATTCACGTGTATGACGGCTGGTGCAGCAGCAGGGGAGCATTACCTGCGTAGAGGCCCCGGTCGTCAACGGAGTTGTTGTCCCCCTTGGTGAGCATACGTACATTTCCCGAGTGATCTTCATGCAAAGAAAGAACGCGGTGGACAATTGGAATATCTCGGCCTTCCACCTGAGACAGCGAGGCGCATCTCCCCCACACAGCCTGCATGCGGGTGTCTTGAAGGAGTGTAGATACACCTCTGCCTACACGTCCCGCACTGCCACCGCGAAAACGTCAGGGACGCATCGTCATACCCGGATCAGCACACAAACACACATTTATATATATATATATACACGTCGAAGCTGATGTACAGACGGAAAGGAAAAGTCACCCACCTGCAACGGCGAAATGGCTGCAAGAGATCAGCATCCGTACAGCAGAAACCTGTGTTTTGAGATGTACGTACACCGCGATCCGCCACGATGCACGCGCACTAATACGCGCGCGTGTACTACGTCGAAAGGACAAAAATACGTATGTGCGGTTGGGGAGCAGCGTATCTGTATCTTTGGCGCACACGAGAAATTTATCTGTCACACGACGGAACACAATTAGACGCGTTATCTGCATCATCAAGAAGAGCACTTGTTAGGGTGTACGTACACCGCGGCGTGCCACAGGCTACAGTGAAACAAAGGCTAGCTTGTACACACATATACACGTGTCACACGTAGCAGCCGATCTGTGTACACAAATGACGGAATTTTTTTTCTTCCATCTCAAGCAAGGGATCGCTGCCATATTTGCATGCGATGGTTAGAGTGTTCGTACACGTCAGCGGCAAGCAAGTCGCACACACCCTTCACCCGTCGAAGAGCACGCAAAAACTTCGGCTCCTGCAAACACTCGTGAAATTTACGGTGTAAGTACACCTGATTTGACGCCCAGAGCCACAGACTATATCGGTCCCTATACACTTGTTTCTGTCTGTCGCATCTGCGTTCCGTACGCAGGTGACGAAGGAGGAACCTTTTCAGGAGAGGCAACAGAAGAATGAGCACTGCGGCCACCGGTACCCGGTGTCTCGCGCAAGCCCTTCGTCCTGCTGGTATTCAAAACTACGTAGCAACTGATGCAGCAGATGAACGCAAGCGAGCTGTGTTCCACACAGCGGCGACTGCAGCACCGAGAACCAAACAAAATCATCTCTAACTGCAGCAGCAGTGATAGAGGCAGCATCACCCCCAGCAGCAGCAGTCGCAGCATCGCCGGCAGCAGCAGCAGCAGCGTCCCCAGCGACAACAGCAGCATCCCCAGCAGCACAGTCGCTAGCAGTGAATTTGATTCAGCACGAACTGAGCGCTGGAGCTTACTTTAAAAACGATGATATCGCCCGCATCCAGCCGCGATCCTCTGTCTACGAGAAATAAAATATCACCCCGAAAAAAGGCTGGTTCCATGCTGCCGCTGAGGACGACGACCACCGGAGACGGAGAATTTGACGCCAACACCAAAATTTTCCATAGCATTAGTGCTGCAGCAGGAGGAACAGCAAGAAGAAAAGCAACAGCAGCAAGCACATCAGCAATAAAAGGAGCGAGAGACACGAGAACCAGCAGCAGCAAGAAAAAGACAAACCGAGGCGGTCACGCAACAGACGCAGCACGAAAAACAGAAGCCGCTGCCGCAGAAGAAGCGGCGGCAAAGTAACTGAAGCAATATAAGAAATAGTGGAAGCAGAAGTACAGGCAGCCGAAGGAGCACCGGCAGCAGGAGCAACGCGAAAAGAAAGTACGCGCAGCAGCAGGAGCGGCTGTCGACCTATATACACAGTATTACACGCCTACCGGCAGCACCAGGAGCCGCGGGATCAGCAGCAGCAGCAGCACGCCGGCCGCAGGGCAGCGCGCCAGAAGAGGCAGCAGCAGTCGCCGGTGATGGACATCGGCAGCAACGCCGCGGCTGGTGGCCTATAACCCAGCAGCAAGAGCAGTGCTACTTTTAGCAAGGTCAAGAGAGGAGAAGGAGAGCGTTCAAGAACAACTAAAATACAGAGGGAAGCCATGCTTCCCGTGTCTTTTTGTGGTAGGAGTGAACAAGACGGAACAGAAAAGGAAAAGTGTTTTTCTCCACTGGCACCAGGGCCTGGGTTTTCTCGAAACGCAGGCAGCAGGAGGCCACTGCAGCCGGAAATGTTAAGTACGCGGTGTACGTACACCCCAGAAAGAGAGCTTTTTTTGCTTTTCCCTTTACATTCTCGAAATGTGTCCAGGTCTTTCTTCACCCTCGCGGTAAGGACACAAGATCACCAAATGACTGCGCTTCTGTCTCTTCCTCTCCGTTATCCTCGTTAAGTAACTCTAAGAACCGCTCCTGATATTAGACGGAAAACTCCCTCTTCTCTTTTGATTCTCGTTCTATTTGAAAAACTTCCACCCAAGATTCTTCACGTACCACAAAGGACCTGCTGTTTCGGTCCTTCTTCACACTCTTCAAGCAGAACTACCACAACTACTACATAAAACTCATACAGCCATCTGTAGCATGCATGTGTGAGTACCTCTCTACAGAACGTCTACATATTTGTTATACGTATGTAAATACATGCACACATATATATTATAGCAGATACACGTCTGGTTCTATATATGGGACTCACACGGACACCTGTAGCATGTATATGTGAGCACGTCTCTACAGAACTTACATCGTGTATATACTTGTCACCTGTATGTAAACATATGCATATATATATGTATAGTGGACACACATGTGTGGATGGGTGGGTTTGCATTTCTATTCTCCTTCCTTTGAGAGAGACTCCCATCTGTGTGACACGAAAATAACATTTTATTCATATGTGTGGTGGTAACAGCCTCTTGTACGTCTGAGACGAAGGAGAAGCAGGAATCTGTCTTACTGGGGTGTACGTACACCGCAAGTAGTTCTCGTCATCTCCGGCATACACACACATATACAGACGTATGCACGAGGCCGTATTCACCTTTCTGTTTATTCCCTGGTAACTGCTGTCTCCTTTTTTTCTCGTCTCGTTTCTGCAAGAGCGCCTCTTCCGTCCCCTTCTGTCTCAAGGACGTGCTTTCGTCTTATTATTCTTCTAAGAGTACCCCTTTTAATATTGTTGGAGTGTGTGTCTCAGTGCGTCTCCTGCACTTCTGTTCTTCTCTCTTTCGAAGGCAAAACGCGTAGAAATTCCATACGTATATACACGTGTTTGTTGTAGACGCGTATCTAGTATAATATATATGTATATATACGCATGCATATGTATATAGATGCAAATCGTGTGTTGAATATACTGCATGTATACGTACACACGCGTATATGCTGCGAATATAAATACAATATCCATCTCAAAGATATATACGCATTCACATACATATATATATATATATGTGTATGTGTGTACGTTTATATTGTAGACGTGTGTGTCCTGTGTAGTATATATGTGTGTATATAGACGCATATGTAGATGGAATTGTGAAGATTTTCCAGTAGAATAGCAGGGAGACAGAACAAATAGCACGACATTCTTTTTCTTTTGTGTCTGTTTTCCTCTTCTGTTTCTTCTGCCGTTTCCTTTTCTGTTTTCCTCCGTTGGTTTGCCCTCTTCTCCCTGCGTGCTCCTCCTCCGGTCTTTCTCGCCAGTATCTTCCTCTTCTGTGTCTCCCCCTTCTTTTCCCGGTGGTCTCCCTGCTCCTACTCTGCTGCTGCTGCTGCTCCCTGCCTGTCTTGTGTCTCTTCGCTGTCTCGTCTCTCTGTGCGCTGCTCTCTTCCCCCTCTCTTTCTGAAGATTGAAGAGCACACCTGTAAAGAGGACGCAGAGGAGATTCACAAAAGAAAGAAGCGCTTCTCTCGGGTGGCGATAAATCGCACGAAATTCGTCCAGACACGCGGTGAGCAGGTACGTGACGCACGACGGCGGAGACAGCAGCTGCATGCAGCTCTGCAACATCTGTTTCTTCACTACTGCTACAGTACTACCCCCCTCTCCTGCAGGAAACGCAGGGGAGCCAGACGAGGTGGAAACCGAGAAAGAAGACGAGGAGGAGGAAGAAGAGGGCGGGGAGGAAGGAGAGGAAGACGAAGAAGAAGAAGAGGCAGCTGCTGCTGCAGCAGAAACATTCCTTGTCGCCCCTTTCATGGTTGAAGAAGAAAGCGAAAGGGCAGCACCCGGGGAAGACGAGACGGAAAAAGAAGGAAGAGAGTGTCGAAGAAGGACGGAGAAGAAACGAGCAGCAGAGAGGATCTCGGAAGGTATCCGACGGAAGAAGGAGGACGGAAACGAAGAGAAAAAGAAGGAAAGCCCGTCGAGGGGAGTGAAAACGGAGAGGAACAGCAGCAGCTGAAAGTGCCGCGGACTGGGACTCGTTACCAACACCGTGGCCGCGATACAAGCAAAAAGAGGAGGAAAAAATGTAGCGGAGAATGACAACGAGGCAGCTCCGGGTTGACTTCTATGAAGAAGAAAGTGTGAACCGCTGCGCAGAAAGTAAGGGGCTGTCAAAGTGGGGCAGACAGCGACGAAGGAGGGGGGGTGGGGGACGAGACGAAAAACTGACAAACGCGTGTTCTGGGGAGAGGGGAAAGTAAATTGAGGAAGCTGTCCTTGGAAGACGGAAGGAGAAAACAGAGAATAGGATAAAAATATGCACGGGAAAAGAAGGAGATGGAAATGTCGGTCAGAAAGAAGTCAAGGAAGTAGCACTGCGTACGTAATAGGAGCCCTTCACCACAAACGTACGGCGGTCTCCTGCGGTGTACGTACACCCCACCGGCGTCCTAAGATACCCCATCGGCACCCACACATCCCCAACACCTGCTGCAGCAGAATTGAAGCAGCCTGTTCTTCTCTCGAGCAGGACCCAACTTGCAAGAAAAGGAAGAAAAAAACAGGGAAGACGAAATTTGAGAATAGGGAAATAAACGGAGGAAAACATGTAAAGACTGTCCTTCTTGCCTTCAATATAAAGCCTGTCATCCCCCACTACATATATGTATGTATATATAACTGCATGTGTTTATATACATCTGTGTATGTATATTTCTATGTATGCGTGTATGTGGGTATAAATTTACACGTCCGTAGTTTGATTAACTACTCATACGGCACCACCTACGTATATACATATATATACATGCGCTGGATACTTCTATGTACGAATCTGCCCACCTACGCTCTTATCAGCCTCTTATATTCCCTATGTATCCATACACATGCATCAACATATATATACAGGTATATCTTTGCCAGTGGTGCGAACTGATCTATCCATGTATGTGTGGATGTTTACATGAAGGTATAGTTGACGAAGAAGAGAGAAACGACGCAGCCAAGAGATCTCTTTCCTGTCTTCAGCTGCAAAATTTTTCCTCTTGTGGAGGCTTTTTGCGCGTCGTGCGGTAGATTTTGAAGCACGTTGTTGAAAGAGGAAGAAATGAGGGAACTACGAAAAAGAAAGAGACGGAGAGAGACAGAGTGGGAGAGATGTATGTGCGTGTGTGTGAGGAAGTGGAGGGGGAGAAAGTGAAGTTAAAATGGAAAAAAAGGAACGAATAGATTCCCCAAGGAAAATGGAGAGTATGGACAACGACAGTCACCGGAGAGCAGACGAAGGAAAAAAGAGAGGACCGCGGAATGTGGCCTGCAAGAAAGAGGATAGGGAAAGCAAACGACTGCCCATAAAGCGGCAATTGCGCCCAGTTACAAGGGAAAGACGCGTTGTTCACGGCAGAGAAGAAGGGACGGAGAGGAAAATCTAGGAACAGAGAGACGGACGATAAAAAGTGCTTCCGAGTCACCGTGAAAAAATAGTCACCAGTGAAGAAGACAAAGAAGAACAAAAAAGGAGAAGGACGCGCGTGAGGAACAGAAGTCGGTAGATGGTTGGACACGGCGCCGCGGTGTTCCGCTCAAGACAAAAAAAGAAAAGGTAGCGCTTGAAGAACAAAAGTCAACGGATAGTTGCGCAGGGCGCCGCGGCTTTACACTAACTCAAAACGGGACTCATCTGTTGTGTGGAGCAAAGTTTAAACCGAAAAAAAAAACTGCACGGGAGGCAAAGCTGGGTTTACGGGGCGACAAAGTTGAAGAGAAGGACGCCGAGGGGAGGGTGAGGAGAGGGAGATGAACCAAGAGAGAAGGGCAGCACACGTCGAGGAAGGGTAGTGAGGGCGCGCAGAGAAGAAGGATCGAAGATATCGGGAGAAAAAAAGGGTTAGAAAACGGGAGGTGAGCAAAAAGAAAAACATAAGCGCGGTGAGGCAAGGGAGGAGCGCACCCTGCACCGAGAAAAAGTTGCTACTGACTGCTGCTTTGTTTTTTCCGTCTCTACGGCTGGAAAGACGGGGCTAAAAAAACTCTGTGAGGGAGAAAAGGATGGGGAGCGACGAAGGAAGAAGCATTTTGCCACTTCTGATGCTGCTGCAGCTGCTGTTTCTGGGACCACCGACTGCAACGGTAAAAACGAACAGCACTCCTCCGTCACCGCGGGACAGCGGGATTAAATTTTTGCGTCTTCTGGTCGTTTGCCTCTTTCTTCGTGGCCACAACTCATAAGCGGGTTCGCCTCGCGTTTTCCTCCTTCAGTTCTCTTACACTTTATTCCTCCTCTCTTTTTCTTCGTCTTCTTATCTGCAGTAGCAGCCGCAGTACCGCCGCACCGCTGAGCGTCCGGGTAGACAGGAGGAGCGGAAAGGGCCGCTGCGGCAACGCGACAGACACCGAGGGGCCAAGGGGAAAACGAAAAGAAGCCAGCAACACCGTCGCAGCCCGGAAAGGAGGCGAAAGAGACGCTCCGAGGGTTCCACTCCTTAAGCGCTGGGCGGAAAACTCTCTTTTTTTCTCTCGATGAAGTGTGTGTTGTCTATTGTTGTTGCTGTGCCACTTTAAAAACTGCGGCTGCAGCAAAGGCAGGGGAGGAGGCACTTGTGCTGCGCGCGTGCGGCCGCCGCTCCTCCTGCCGTGCCGGTCGCGCCTGTGTTGCTGCAAGGGGGGACAAAGAAAAGAAGAAGGGAAAGATACCGGCAGCACGACGGATTCGCATGCAAGCCACGATGTGGAAAGCCTGTTTTGGCGGCGATAAAGGCCCCGGGAAGAAAGAAATTCTCGAATCGTGGCCAGTCGAGAACGACGCGGTCATCCGCAACAACGGCAGCAGGAGCCGAGGATGCCGCATCCTCTGTGTTGGTTTCACGTATTACTCGAATGTTGCGAAGAGGACGGCAGGGCGCAGTCCTTTGCTGCAGCAGCAGCGCCCATGCGCGCGCCAACGCCACGAGTAGCAGCTGCAGCACACCAACTGGGACGAGTAGCAGCACCGGCCCGAGAAGGACGGAGCGGGAGACAGAGAGAGAAGCAGAGCTGCTGATGAAGGTAGGCGGCAGCGCCGGGGCCGGAGCAGCACAACTGCAGCAGCAGGAACACGAGCACAGCAGGAACTGCAGCACCCTGAGTTGCAGCAGCAGGAACAGCAGCAGCTGGTTAACAGCCCTGCAGCAGAACACCACCGGTACGTTGACAGCCCTGCAGCAGAGTAGTTGTGGTACACAGTCCACAGCAGCAGCACTCCAAGCGCGTGCAGGAGGAGCAGTACAGCAGCGCAAATGATTTTTTATTCGTGAAACTCTCTCGGGCAGAGAGATAGGGGTCATCAACAAACTCGCAACATACCAACAGGAGCAGCAGAAACACCACCGCCAGCAAGCATCGAAGGTGCGACGTGGGAGATGAGGAGCATTACCAAGAGCATCGGCACGAACGTGCGTAGTCGACATACCGAGCAGCAGGCTTATACGAAAATCGGCCACATATTTGTGTTGGAGAACTTGTTTGTTCGTCTTGCCGATCTGCAGGGGATTTCCGCACTGTGCTCGCCTCTTGTATTTTGCCGAAGCAGCACCGACCCCCGCCCTTCCACCTGTGTCTCGTAGACGACAGCGGGAAATGCTTGCGATGCAGCCGCGGAACAGTTTCTTAAGTTCACCCGTTCCACACTTGCTTTCATCTCTCTTTCGTACGACCAACAGAAGTTTTTCTTCAACCCGTTCTGCAGCCGGTCTTTTCTTCCATGCGCCGGCTGCGGCGGGAGTATCTGGACCACGGCAGGTTATTCAGGCCGTTTTTCGTGACGACTTCCTGCAGCAATCTGTCGCCTCTCACTCGCCAGGAGTCGCAGCACTCTCTTCTGCTTTCTTTTGCGTTGCAGGGCCCCAAAACACCATTTCTGTGCCCTCAAATTTCATCTGGGCGTTCTGCACGCGGCGAAACTCGCGCGCACGCCGTGTAGCCATGTCGAAGTCAACCACACGGGACATCAATTTCCTTTCCCTTCTCCCAGATACTTGAGCACTTTTCCCTTTTTTCTTTCTTCTTCGAAGTCGAAGCCGACCACACGAGACACCTACTCCACTTTCCTTTCCTCCGGCTATTTGAGCACTTTATACCCATTCTACCTTCTTCTCCGAAGTCATCCACACGACAGCTGAATTTTTTCTTCTCTTCTTCCAGCTCTCTGAACATTTCTTCCTCTTCTTCTCTCTTCCTCTCGTTCGTCCTGTCCTGTATTCCCCCTCAACTTCCTCACTTCTTTTCTTTCTGAGGGCAGCTGCTTCTTGACGGGGGACCCCCTCCTTGCATCAGCGGTCCGCGTGCGCGCGCGTGGCTGCACGTCTCTTTGCTTCTGCTGCTGCAGCTTCTTCTCTTCGATAGTTGTGTCCGTGGGAGGAAGAAACTGCAGCACGAGGGAGTTTCTCCTATATGTCTCTTTGCTTCTGCTGCCGCTGCTGCTCTTTCCCTTTGGTTCCGACAGATATGTAGGTCGGGGGAAGAAATTGCAGAGGGAGAGCAGTTCTCTTGCTCATAGTGCTGCTACTACGCGTGGACTGGCACGGCACGTCTTCTTCCTCTCTTTCTGGCACACACCTGCACCCGTTGTTTTTCTTGAGTTTCTGACGCCTCACCTGGGCTTGGTGTCTTAAACGCTTTTCTTGCCTTTTTTGTCCTCTGCTTTTCCTTTGCTGCTGCTGCTGCTGTGCAACACCATGGGGACGTCTTCCACTTCCTCTTCTCTTTGCTTCCTTCCTCCGTCGTCACAAGTAGCAAAGGCATTTCTGCTGGGCGTCGCAGCTGGTGCTGCCGTCGGCTGCTGCGCGACTGCTGCTCTCTGCCAAGCTGCGTGCCCCCTCCGCGGCCGCAGCAGCAGCCGCCGAAGCAACAACAGGGACAGCAGCAGCCGCACCAACACGCACCGCAGCGACAGCAGCACAAGCGACAGCAGCACAAGCGACAGCGGCGGCAGTGCGGCGAAGGTGGCAACGCGCAGCAGTTGCCTGCGACAGCTGCTCTGGTGGATGCGTCCAGAAGAGAGAAGTGACGCCGCCGTGAATTCGTGGGGCTACGAGGAACGAGCGGAGGCGGCGAAGGCAGGAGAAGAAGAGGCAGCAGCAGCAGGCGGCGGTTTTAGAGCAGCAGCCGAGGAAGCAGCGGGCGCGTCGTCAGACGCTGCTGGAGCAGCAGCCGCAGCAGAGAAAGAAGAAGAAGACGAAGAAGAAGCAGCGACAGCAGCTCCTTCTGTGGGAGATCGACGAGGCGGGGGAGGGTCGCCAGGAGAAGAAGAAGAACAAAGAGAAACGCAAGAAGAAGAGAGAAGAAGCGGATTTGATGCGGCAGCAGCAGCAGAGAAAGGCGAAGCATGTCCGGGTCCCGACAGCAAAGACGCAGGCGCAGCAGCGGCATGCGCAGGCTGCCCCAACCGTCAAATTTGCAGCAGCGGCAGCAACAGCAGCAGGGAAGCAGCTAAAGCGAGTAAAAATGAGATAGCGACAAAGTTGGCCGCTGTCAAGCGGAAAGTTCTTATTCTCTCAGGAAAGGGAGGCGTCGGGAAAAGTACTGTCACTTCGCAGTTGGGTAAAAAGAGAAAGGAACACCGTTCCCTACTGTATCATCTCCTGCTGTTACAACTGCGATTCTGCTGCTATCGCTGCTAGGCGCATGCCTCTGTTCTTCGTGAACGGCTGTGACTGCTCTGCTAAAGCGGTGCGGCTCTTGCTGTTATATCGTCGTCGCTGCCGCTGCTAAAACGGTGCTGCTCCATCTGCCGCTATAGCTTTGCTGCTGCTGCTGCTGCTAAAACGATGCTGCGTCTGCTCTCATTGCTTTGCTGCTGCTGGTGTTGCTACGAAGACGTTGCTGCTCCAGCTGGTATAGCTTTGCTGCTGCTGCTGCTGTTGCTGCGGTCACACGTGTACTGGGCTGCGTTCTGCGCGGCTGCAGCTGTGGCGGATTTGGTGGCACGTGCTGCTGCTTCTTTCGCGATGCTGCAGTTGCTGCTGTCCCTCCCGCTCCTACTTCCCTTGCTACTGCTGCCGACGCCCCAACTGTCTCTGCTTCCACTGCTGCTGCTGGTGCTTCTTCCGCTACTGTAGCTGGTGCTTCGGTTGCTGCAGCTGCTGCCTCCACTGCCGTCGCTGGTGCTTCCACTGCTGCTGCTGCATCCGCTGCTCCTCCTGCTGCTTCCACTGCTCCTGCTGTTGCTTCCACTGCTCCTGCTGTTGCTTCCACTGCTTCTGCTGCTGCACCCGCTGCACCTGCTGCTGCTTCCACTGCTTCTGCCGCTGCATCCACTGCTCCTACTGCTGCATCTGCTGCTCCTGCTGCTGCGTCCACTGCTGCTGCTGCTGCGTCCACTGCTGCTGCTGCTGCTGCGTCGCTTGCTCCTGCTGCTTCCACTGCTGTTGCTACTGCTATCCCCGCTGCTGCTGCTTCCACTGCTCCTGCTGCTGCTGCTTCCACTGCTGCAGCCGACGCTTCCACTGCTGCTGCTGCTGCTTCCCCTGCTCCTGCTGCTTTCACTGCTCCTGCGGCTGCTCCCCCTGCTCCTGCTGCTGCTTCCACTGCTCCTGCTGCTGCTTCCACTGCTCCTGCTGCTGCATCCGCTGCTCCTGCTGCTGTGCGTCCACTGGTGCTGCTGCCGCCTTCACTGCTGCTGCTGCTTCCACTGCTGTTGCTGCTGTTTCCACTGCTGCTGCTGCTGCGTCCCCTGCTCGTGCTGCTGCGTCCACTGCTGCTGCTGCTGCGTCGCTTGCTGATGCGGTTGTGTTGTAGGGTGGACTGCAGCAGCTCGCGGACTGCGTGTCGGCATTTTGGACGTGGACGTTTGCGGCCCGTCGATCCCGCTGATGACGCACGCGCGGCAGGGAGAAGTTCACCAATCGGCAGAAGGCTGGCAGCCGGTGTACGTTCACAGTAATCTCGCTGTCATGTCTATTGGTGAGGACTTGTCTTTCTCTGCAAAATTTTCTTCTTCTCTTTTTGCTTCTTCTCCATGTTTTGTTGGTTTTCCACCCCCTCTTCCTTCTGCGGTTGCTTCTCTTCTTCTTCTTCCACGCACAAGGCACGGGCGCTGTTTGAATGGCCCGCGTGCAGGCCGAGGGAGACACAGCGAGAGGGAGACACGGAGAGAGCGATAGCGAGAAGGAGATGGACATCAATGTTGTGCATGTGCTTGTGTCAATTTTCGTCCACGGGTGTTTCTTGTGTCCCTTCTTTTTCATCTTTACCTTCTTCAACTTATTCTTCGTCCGTTAAGGCGAGGACTCTCTTCGGTTCTTTTTCTCCGTCCTGCGCGGCGCTCGACCGCCTCAAGAAGACAGAAGTGTACACGCATGTGGTGGTGCAGAGGAAAAGAGAAAGCGAAGATAAGGAACAGACGGAGAACGACAACTTGGAAGACAGCGAAAGAAAAGGAAGACCACGATAGTGTTTGTGTTTGTGTTTGAGGAACAGAGAAGGATATAGAGGGACAACAGTGAATGCAGAAGTGTATATATAGACAACACGTGATCGAGAGGAAGATAGACAAAAAAAGGGGGAGGAGTAAACGAGAGAGAAAAAGACAAAGAGAGAAGAAAAAAGAGGAAGAGGAAGAAGTACGGGGCTGCATATTTCTGTGGAAAATGGCGACGTCACGCACACACGCTGTCCACTTCCATGTTAGGCGTGGACGAAGCGCGTTTCTCTTCTCTCGAACAGTCCCTTCTCTCTGTCTGCCTCTCCCCATGTCGCCGGGGGTCATTTCTCGCGATTTTGTTTGCATTGAATCCACAAGTGGTGCACACGCATTTCTGCGCCTGTCCCCTCTTCGTCCAAACTTATAAATTTGCCGGCCTTTGCTATTCCTTTCCTCTTCTCTCTCTCTGTATATACATATGCCTATGTATATGTATCTGTATTCGTACGTATATGTATATGAATACGTGTGTATATACACAGATACGTGTGTATACCCAGTGTACCGTATATACGTTCGTACGTATGTATATATACACATATATATGCACATGTGTACAGATACATGTGTATGTTTATATATGTACGTGAGGACATAGGTCGATACGTGAATGAAGTGTGCAACACGTATGTGTGTCTGCATTAAAGTATATGTAGATTTGTGTGTGGATGCGTCCATATATACATGAATGACTTTACCCGTATGTATCTCTGTGGCTATGTACAAATGCAAGTCTATACTGAGTGGAGCAGTTGCTGCTGTACTTGCTGCTGTCTGTGTCCTTATGGGTATTATATTGTGGCATACTGGAGAGATAGATATGTTATAGGCTTTATGTCTCCCATACATATAAATGCGTGCGGATCGATACATATATAGATATCTGTACATACGTATATAGTGAGAGATACGGATCTGTTGTAGGGGCTCTATCTCCCCTATATATAGGGATCGATACATATATACATATGTGTACATACACATATACATATACGTGTGTACGGCTAGATAAAAGATACACGCGTGTGTGAAGGAGGATATTGAGAGGGAGAAATTTCCTTTGTTTGTGTGACTTCGTGTCTCTGCATGAAGAGAGAGGCAGACGTCGACATGTTAAGGGAATTTGCCTTCTCCTGCATGCGCCTATAGATTCATATATATATAGATGCATGTCGCGATGGAGAAACCGGTAGGTGCTGTGTGTGTTCTTGGATGTCTCGTCTCTGCCAGCAAAGTGTTGATATGTGTCGCCCTGCTCGGTCTTTTGTTGGCTGCTTTCCTGTCCCCCTACATATCGACGTCCAGACGTGTAGACACCGAAGACGCCCCGGTGATTTCTCTTCGTTTGCGTCCCTCGCTATTTTTCTCTATCTGTCTGTGTACGTGTGCATATATATGTATGCATGTGTGTATATATGTATACATGTGTGAATATATGTATACATGTGCGTATATATGTATACATGTGTGTATATATGTATACATGTGTGTATATGTGTATACATGCATGTTTGTATACATGTGTGTATATATGTATACATGTGTGTGTATATGTATACATGTGTCTATATGTATACGTGTGTGTATATATGCATACATGTGTGTATACATGTATACATGTGTGTATACATGTATACATGTGTGTATACATGTATATGTCTCGCGCTCTCTCTGTATATATGTATATGTGGCACCTGCGAGTGGGTGGCGCGGGTGCAGGATTTCTGCTGCCGGACCCGGATGCTGCAGTCATTTGGCGAGGGCCGAAGAAAAATGGGTTGATCCACCAGTTTCTCGCAGACGTCCTCTGGGGAGATCTAGATTTGCTTCTCATAGATACACCGCCAGGTAAAACTGCACAAACACGCACACAAATATATATACATAAACGCGCAAGTATCCATAGTAATCAATATGCATATATCTGCACCGGAATACACGTCACCGTATCTGTGGATATATATATGTATATATATATATAAGCGCGTGTGTATATGGGTGCGTGTGTACGTTTGTATATATATGTATATGGTTATATATATGTATATATATGAGTAAGAATCCGTATATATATGTATGTATATGGAGAGAGAGCCAAAATGTGATAGTAGTGAGCATCTGTATATATGAATGGATGGGAACTCCTATTACAGTATCTGCGTATATATTAGCTGTATGTTGATTTTTCCTGGCGTAGAGCTTGACGTGTACATTCCTGCGTTGGCGTGTGCCGTATTCTTTTGATCTGCGTGTGTACGGGTGTGGGTGTGGGCGTGTGTGTGTGTGTCTCTGTCTCCATATATGTATATAAATGTGTATGCGTGAGTGTGTGAATGCGTGGACGTAGTAGAGAAGATCTTTTGGTGAACACTTATGTGCAAGGAAAAAAAAGGGGAGCCCACATTTTCTGCTGGAAGAGAGCTGATTTGCTTTTTGCGAAGACATGTGCTTCTTTGCCTGCCTACATCCATGACTCACGCAGTATTTGTGGGCGAAGTAAACGCATACATTCATCCACTTTTTATGTATATATGTATATACGTATATATGTATATACGTACATACACGACTACGTATCTGTGTGTGTGTGCGTCTCTATATATATGCACACCTGTGGCTGTAGATCGCCTCGCATGGTTACGGGCGGAACTGCTATATGTATGTGTGTTCCTTCTTTTATATAGCGTCCTCGTCATTTGGCCGACTATTTTAAAGCTGCTTGTGCGCCTTATATGTTTGTCCTTACGTAACCATACGTACAAGACAGCGTTATTCATGTCTCCTCACAGAGAGACATCTGTAGACGCACACACACATAAAGCATCTTCATACACTTGTGCAGCTACGTACATATATGTTTATACGTATCTCTGCACATGTGTGTGTGTGTGTATATATATATATATATATATATATATTTGTACATGTCTACGTGCATGGCTATATCTATGAATGGGAGAAGCAGGGTTTCAGACCGTAGTTGTCGTCCCACAGATAGAAGAGCAATGTCGGTCAGACGCCCAGCAAAAACGTAGACACGCACACACATATCCGTAGGGGTATTTCGTTAAAAGCAGGTCTCTGCTCTACATAACGCAGGAGCCTCAGGAAAGTACCAAGACGCCGAGCTGCTGGCCGACTCTCGTTCCTGCAGCGCCTCACGCTGTGGAGGAGAAGGAGAAGGAGGTGGCTGCATCGCAAGTATTGCAACAGTCGGGGGCAGAAACGTAGACAGCAGAGAAACAGCGCGTCTCAGCGCGGCGTCAACATATTTGTGTTCGTGCGCCTGTCGACGCATGCCTCTCTTTCTGAAAAACTTGAAATACAACAGTGGCTTTCTTCTGTGGGGAGACGAGTATACATATATACATATATTTGACTGCGCGGGGACCGGCGCGTGTATATATGTATATATATATATATGTATAATGATGAGTGCGTTTCGTCTGCACGTGCAGCAGGGGTGTATGTATATATATTTATATATGTATAATTGCGCGGGTAGAGGCGCGCACATATATATATAGGGAGAGAGGGAGAAAGATAGATGGTGCTGAGTTCATTTTGCCTGTACAAGCAGAAACGGCATATAATTATGTATGTATAAGACTGCGCGGGCATGGGGGTCTATCCGTATATGTATATATATATATGTACATGTGTATATATAGAGAGAGAGATAACGCTGAGTTCGTTTTGTCTGTACAGGCAGGAGGGGCATATATACATGTGTAAATGTATATGTATATATAAAAGACTGCACGGGGATGGGCATTCACATATCTGTGTACATGTTAGACAAAAGTGTGGTAGTCAGGTGCGTACTCGTACGTGTGTGTTTTCATGTCGTATACACTTGTGTATTTCTCTATGAAGAAGTGCAGTTGGAAAGATACCCGTGCTCGTAGCATGTGGAAGCACCTGAGGAGCAATCCACACAGAGTCATTTATATATACCTATGCGTACTAAAAAGAAAGAAATACTTACGTCTGTGTGTGTATGTGTATGTAGTGTGTATATATACGTATATATATGTATGAAGCTTTGCACGCGTGTCTACGTATATATGTGTATGTTATTCGGCCGTTTGTGCACGCGCGTGTGTATAGATCTATGTGTAGACACATAAAATATATCTGTATAGTATATAACTGCAGGTAGATGAGTATTCATATCTGGGTCTGTTTCATATATTCACATATATGAATAGGTGCGCGCGCCAGGAAATCAACAGTCACAGGTATATGTGTGTACTTGTGTATGTGCCAGGGACGTCGGACGAACATTTGTCGATAGTTTCTATGCTCGATGTGGACGGGGCACTGGTCGTGACGACACCCCAAGAGGCCGCTCTGCAGGACGTGCGTAAAGAAATCAACTTCTGGTAATTTCGTACTCCACTCAGTAGTAGTGGACCCGCGTTTTTGTTCTCCTCTCCTGACCCCTTTTGATCCTCACGTACCTCGTCGGTGTATCCCGTCCACGTACAGCATGCCTCTTCCACGCGTATATACATATATATATGTGTATGTGTCTGCCACGGCAAGTGCAGACGTGAGGGAATGTATATATGCAGATACCTGTACACACCCAGTTTCTGCAGAGAAAGAGAGAGAGACAGTGAAGAAGTTATACACTACACAGAAACACAGGCGGAGCAAGGGACGGATTTTCAAGCACCTTGGAGGTAGACGTGTGTACGCTGACACACACGCGCACACATTTACACACACACACACACACACACATAGTCATACACACAGACATGTTTAGTGATTCTCGGGTAAGACGAGCTGGACTTTCCTCAATGTCGCCTCTGCGACTCTTCACAAAACACCTCTCAAGAGCGGTTGCGGAAACACGTCGTGGAAAATACTTTCAGCGATAGCTCTCCCTTCTGACGACGCTTTTCTCGTGTCACCGATGAGGTTCTCTGGCTCTTTCTTTTGTTGCACACACCTTGTGCTGAATCCACAGGTGGCAGTCTTGGGCGAGAAAGGAAAAGAAAGAAATACCCCTGCATCGATGTATGTATGAAGAGCTGCTCTTACAAAGTTGTTTGTATACCTGATATGCGCGCATATAGACATACGTGTGGATGTATGCGTGCGCGTACACGAGTACAGGTGCGTGTGTCCGTATACGGGACTTCGTGATGCGTAAACAACGTTCCTACCGAAACGGCGACGCGGTAACGCAGTGGCCGGTTCTTTAGTAAGAAGTATTTTGTATGTGCGCGGAGTTCCTTGCGTGTTGCAGCTTGAAGGTGGGAGTCAAGGTGCTAGGCGTTGTTGAAAATATGGCGGATTCTGTTTTTTCCCTCGTTGACGTGGATGGCGCGAAAGTCAGTCTCCACTCCGCATCTTTCCCCAGTAGAATGCAGAACAAAAGAGACAGTCTCCTTTCTGGCCTTGGTCCTCTGCGCCTGCATGTCAGTTCCCGCTTTTTGTTTATTTCTGCGCTCACGCGACGACACTTCACGAGCAGGCTCTGTTTTTTCGGCGATGTGTTGACCCCCGGCACCGAGAGTCAGCCGCACGTTGAGGAAGGACCAGACACGTGGTGATGCGTCGGTCAGCGACAGTTATCACGAAAAGGACAGGATTAGAGGAGCTGCGTCGTGGTGGCGATACATTTGTTTCTACATTCACGTACGTGTGTATTCTGGTACATGGCTCCATGCGTCTGGCTTCCTGTGTTCCTGCACATGTACAAGACGAATACCCAGATAAACATAGACGAAGAGAACCATATCTGTTCTTACGTTCGCGTATATATGTGTATGTGTGTTGACACTGATCTGTAAGTGGATACGTAGACACGCACACACGTACATGGTTACTTTGTTGCTGGGTCGATCCGCCGCGGCTCGGTCAGAGAGCAGGGTTTGGGGAGGCAGGCACGCAAACGAAGTCAGTTCTATTTTCATTTATGAACACAACTGAGCGTGAGACAACCGATTCTTACGTGTACGCCTACGCACGTACTACCCGTGCGTACCTGTACCCGTGGATGTGCGTGGCTGTGTCTACGTATATGTGGTTGTGAGTAGGCAGCTATACACACGTATATATGTATGGTATGGTGTCGTCTGGGTGTGTAGATTTGTGGGTAGAGAGGTACATAGAATAGATGTAGTGAACATAAAGATTTATATGTGTATGTATGTGTAATGCATGGACGTGTGTGGGTATACGGAGATGTACGGGTGAATCGATAGTAAACCTACGGCCAAGGAAGAGATTTATGAGGCGGTTCAAGTTTTGTCAGGTGAACGTAGGTGGTGGTAGTGAGTTTCTAGTCGATCTTTGACGGAAGGGAATTGGCTGCGTGTATCATACTTCGTGGTCTGATGCATATTCTTAATGTCCAACTTCCTTTCTTGCATCCACAGTTGTTTCGCGTGCCACCCATGACAGGAACGGCGTATTTACGGAGCACAACAACAAAATCATCTGTGTGTGGCGGTGCAGCGGTCAACCGTCTGCAGCCGGGGACGGCTCTATCATTGAGGGCGACTGAGACAGAATCCCGACTTCCACTGCCGCAGATGATTGCTACACAGGAGCACACGTAGCAGCAGCGTCAGCATTCTAGTGTACCTGTGTGCGCGCCCTAGAGCAGCGATTCTTCGTTTTTATCACTGTGTGGTGGCTGCGATGATTTCCGACTTATGCACGGGCACACAGAAGAAAAGTGTCTCTGTTATGCACTGAAAGCGCAATCGTGGACGGAGTGAAAGAGGAGGAAGAAGAAAAAGGAGAAAAAGGCGGAGAAGAGGCGTAACGCATTGCGTTCGTCGAGGTGGTCCCCAGTATGTCCTGCAGTGTTTCCGTTGCCGAGAGTCTCTTACGTCGTGTAGAGACAGCTGCAACACCTGGCGCTGCACTTGAGGATGCTTTGGTGTTTTTTTGTTTTCAGAAGATGTGTACACAGATGAAAGTACCATACGCTGGTAGCGTGCCGCTGGATGCATCGGTGAGCGGCGCTGCTACTTCGCTTACGAAACAGATGTTTAGCAGTTGTTCACCGGTATGCCAGAAGACGTAGGGTTTGTCGGACACGTGCGTTCGGCATAGTTGAGAGATGTATTTCTCTGTATTCATACGTCGAGATGGCGTGGACTCTGTATTAGACAATGTGGCCATGCAACTCTGGAGAAGACAGGTGTAACGTGGGAAGGGTTTCTGTTGTCACTCAGAGATGCACAAGGCAGTTGAGAGGAGCTAGTTCGAAAAAAGTTTCAAGTGATACTAGGAGAAGCAGAAACGCAACTGCTTTTTGACTTTTCTGTCACAGCTGGCGCCAGCTTATTCATGTTCGGCAGCTTGTAAGAAGCTCTTCGGAATCCTTCACGGCGATAGTCACATGTTGGTGCTGTTATGAAAAGCTGATCGGATCCGGTCATTTTGCGAGTAGACGGGAAGAAGCTGCTGTTTCTTGCGTGCAATGAATTATAGTTACTGTTGAATTTTTCACGAGTATTGGTCCAGACACACGCCGACACTGCAGGAGTACTTGTAGAAAATTGTTCGATGCGCGACGATTGTATTTCGCAGTTTCTGTCCAAATTTAGGTACAGGTGTTGCAGTTCGCTTGATTCAGCGGCGGGAAGGATACTAAGAATGCGGGAAGTTGAGCGGATGCTGGGATTTCCGTCCCCTTCTGCGTAGACACAAATGTATACCGTTGAACCCGTGTGCTTCTGTACGTACATAAGTGTACAGCCATAGATCGCAGACACGTCTAGACGTATACATGCCTCCTTGTGTGCGATCGTTTATACGCGGCTGCATACCGATGTACATACGTGTGTCTGAGTATACATATATGTGTATGTGTATGTTTTGGGTGTGCAGCTGTTGCGAGCGTGCGAAGAAGGAGTTGCTGCAGTTGAAAAATATGCTGACCAACCGGGAAGTGAAGCGCTTCAAAAGCTTATGAGTGCTTTGTTAGAAATGTTAGCGCTACCGCAACACCGTGAAGAGGATGAAGACGACTGAACGGAACATGCGTCATAATTGTTCCAAGGAAGGCAGAACAGTGTCACTGTCCCGAACTGTTTGTTTGAATGGAAGACGAGGCAGTCACGCTGAAGGATTAATTATGCCGCTTTGTCAGGATTTGCTTGGAAAGTGAGCTATGCACCGTCACAAGACGACGCAGTAGATGGAAAAAATAAGCTCCGTCGTGGTGGAGGGGGGGTTAACAGTGCAGGAGGGGCTGCTGCTTCTTCCCAGGGGAAGAATCAAGGCATGTTGCGTGAACACGGAAGGGGGCGCAGGACAACTGCGTTGCGCTTTAGCAGAAATTCGTATGCTATGGTGGACGAACAAGTGTGAGTGTACCTGAGGTCATGAGCTGGTCTTGCAACAAAACTATTGTTATCGGACAAATAAGCCTAGGTGAAGTGCTAAAAAAAAATAGGCAACATAATTGAATAGAGGCAGTCCTTTACATTGGGAAGTGGAGGCGGAACCGACGTGGTACAGGTTTTAAGAGTTAGAGGTACTACATAAATGATGCTTTTTCTACTGTAGTACTCGACGAGAAGGTTGAGTATCTCTGAGTTGTTTTCGTAAAGTAGTTTGTTGAACGCTTCGTTCCAACATGTAGTAAAGATTGAGGATCAATCTGACCTCGCGTACAAGACGGTGGAAACGGTGAACAGCAGCATCCGGCGTGTGGCGCTACACAGCATTACTGCACGCTGGTGCTAATTCACACGAGCGGAGTGCTACCGGTTTGTCCCTCGTGCACCGGGCCCACTGGAAGGCCGACGCCCTTTTCCTACTTCTTTTATTCGTAAGGAGCTACATAGTTTTTTAGGTGCACTGGCGGTTCCTGCAGTATTTAGGAATTCTTCGTTAGCGGACAGAGCGGACGTCTGCATCTCTACGTAACCGACAAACCAGTTCACGCTGAGTCTTCCTCTTCACCCTGAGTGAAGTATTTTGCCTTTTCGATTTGGAATAAATGACGCGTCCCTTCACGTTGATGCGTTATCCTATATGTGCAGGTAACATCGGTGACACACCTGTTTGCAGTTGTTCACGTCAGTAGCCTGACCGCGCTTCCAGATACCTGCACGTGACCATTAGAAGCCTGCGCAGCGACCGCCACAACCAGACGTATATACGGCGTGGAAGCCACATGCTACCCCGTCCGTGCTCACACCCCCCGGCCGGTACTGCAAATGATCAAATTTAGCGTAGTCGCTAATACTGCGATTAGGGGGCGATTATCCGTTACGTACGCCAGTTCAGAGAAGGCGATGCAATTTGCATTCTGGTGATGGGACGGCGCAATAGTTGTGTTGGTTGCCTTGAGGTGCGCCTTGAAGAAACAGAAGAAGGAATCCACCTAGTTGACCTTCGGGTTGATTTTTTATGCAGAGAAAGCAGGAATTTTTCAATGTGGTGGAGCGCACTAATGCACCGGGGCTAGCGGTCGAGCAAAACGAATCCCGTTTACGGGAAAGCTCTGTGACCTGTGTCACTACAGACGGCAGCTCCAGTCGTTGTGGTAGAAAACTTAAATTATTTACTTTTACATACGCAGGTTAGAAGCATCACCAAAAAAAGTGTACGCCGACTCGACTCTGTTCGAGGCGAAAGAGAAGATTTCCAAGTTCTAATGATCTTCAATCCCCGTGATATTTCTAGGTTGCGTTCACCAGCCTGCTTTTGTTTCAAATGCTGCTAAAAAGCACGGTCTTGCTGCCAAGCGTGTGCAGCTGAGTGTGGCTTGAGTTCCAGTACTGCTGCAATGATGCGCTTGTTCTCTCCTAAGCGGCCTAGCGAGTGAGCTGGAGGTAAGAGGCTGCAAATCGACGAAAGAACCTGAAACATTTGCTCTCGGTTGTATGTGCGCTTTCGTTTCCACGAACGCGCACACAGATAGAGGTCGAGCCACCTCTATGTTCAGGCCGGCTGAACAGTAGCTCCAGGTGCTACTTGGCGTCTCGCCTAGATTATCAAGCTACACGCACGAGTATATCTGTACACGGGAGATTTGGACTGCCGAAAACCCCTCTACCACCCAAACTAAACAAGGACGCGCTATTTGCAAAGAGAAGGAAATGACACCTTTCGTTGGGGTCCGTATCTGCTGTCTTAATCTGAACCAAGTCAGGTGCCCAGAAACGCATCCTCAGTATCGTGAATCCACATGTACTGCGTCAGAGGTGTGTTAATTTAAACTGTTCGAGATAGTGGCGCGCCCTATTTGGTCTCGTCAGCCTCTTCCGACAGCCGAAATGCTGTAAGCGTGTGTCTCCCACAGCACACGCGCATCGTGTATTTATACATTATTCTACACGTTTCATTTCGTTGTTGGACTGCACATATTACTCGATAGACAATTCGTAAATCCTGTGCATGTAGTTCTTTTGCTTATTGCATGCGTAGGCTACGAAATTCTCTTTCGTATTTTGATAATGCGTTAAGGCAAAGCACCGCAAGCGCCAGCCAGCCACGACTGTGTTGGTAGTGGGACGCGCAGCCCCATTCTGTTCGTCTGCGCAGATGCGGCTTCCGGGTGAAGCTGTTGCCCATCCGCACTCTCGCCGCAGGCCCTCCTCTCGCGTGTTAATGCGGCATCCTCTCACCCGCTGCTTGCTCTGGACGAAGCCGTCTTGACACAGTTGTATATCTCTGGCGTGGACGACTGCTCCTGCAGATCTCCACGGGCCGCTCTTTGATACGGTGGAGGGCATGACTTTTCGCAGTTGTCTTCCGCAATCGCATGTGCCCGTATCGGACTCTCTTGAAAGAAGTGGTTTCTTTGTTACGATGGGATGAAAGAAGCTCCAACTGCATATTCAGAAAAAGTATTCGCTCTGCAAGACTGGCTTTACTGTGAGGTGTCAGTAGAGCTGCTGGTTACTGCACCTCACAAAGAAAGTCCCAAGTGTAAATACTGTCGTCCGTTGACTATTGTTACGGCTCCGACAACGGTGCCCACCTTTCAATGCAGGCTGCCCCAATCTGGAGGAAGCGTGAGGGAGCCTGTTCGCGACGGAGTAACGCAGCAGACGCATCATGTCGTCGCCGCTGCAGAAACGAAAGCCACTAGGCATGACGCCTTCGGCGCCAAATGCAAGTAAGTCCTCCCTCCACGGTCGACGGCCACATGCGAAAACCTTTGGCGTCCTCTGCCACGGCCTGAATCTTGGATGGGAAGCAGAAACGAAGATCTATTCACCAGCTGCTGCGCCGGGGCCTACTCAAAGGAGTAGTGTCAAAGTTAGTAGCGAGGCAGGAGTAAGACATTCTCCAACACGTGAATCGAGCTGCGGCAGCCACGAGGACGGACGAAATGTCCAACAAAAGCCACCCTGCGTTACCTCTCGGGCGCGGAAGACGGCATCGCAACCAACCACGATTCATCCAAAAGCATCTGACGTGGGGAGCTTTTCTGAGGAAGCATGCAATTACACACTTGAGGTCACGCAAGTCTCACCAACCTCCGCGTGGAATGATGAACGCAGTGAGCTCGCGCCATTACATTTGCATTTGTCGTTTGTAATGTGTCTGCAACGTCTGAACAAAGGCAAACTCCTTAGATCCACTGCACGTCCGTAATCGGGAAGCGCTGCTTGTAGAGTACCAGGGGTACTGTCACACTGCCGTCGTCAACTCTTCCGCATATCGTGTCCCCAAAACACACAGCAAACGATCGTGTACTCTTTGCCCTTCCTCGTGGTCCCTGTCGTGGCAAGAGAAGAAACAGGCGACTGTTGCGCCAGCACGCTAGCAAGGACTGAACCAGAAAACCACTCGCGATACGCAGTCAAAACATTTTTCACTTCTGTACGAAGCGCTTGGGTGCATTGGAAACATGGGAGAAATTACGGCTTTGGTGGAGCGGATCGCCCCCCTGAGCTGGCTGGACTGCTTGTTTTCACGGACTGCACCTCGCGGAGGAACTTGTAAGCCAAACTCAAAGACGTGGCCGCGTCCACAGTGGTAGGGGACGTGCTGGGCAGGCGTGGGCCGCGTATAGTAAATTCGTGCACAAAGATTCAGCGGCCGGGGCAAACTCCGTTGAGACGTTAAACAGGCCGTGCCTACGCTTACGATATATAATTTTTCTACCGCAAAGTCGAATATACGCTTGCGCTGTGGAATCGGTTTAAGAAAGCCTGACGTATGGAGTGGAGTCATGCCTACGACACGCAGTAGTGTGACAGGGGGCTGTAGTTCCTGTTTTAACGAAGCGGAGTCACTCTTGTAGTCCGTGCCGTCTCTTGCCACATGTAGGGCTCAACAGCAGTGACAGCACTGTCGTCGCAACCCTGTCGGAGGCCAGTTTCTCTCGTCCAGCTTCGTCAACCTGCGCCGCGGACTTCACAGAACAGGAACTCGTGCAAGCGGGAAACCTTCTGCGTCTTTTAAGACGGCGTATCGAACGTGACGTCCGCGTGAAGGCGGGACAAATAAGGTCCGGGTGAGATTGGGCAGGCCCTTCTTACTATCCCTTAATATGTTGCACCAGCCTAATAGTTCTGCTCACTGGAGTCGTGTACTATTCGTCGGCAGGTCGTACACTCGCGTCGACGGCTACTGAAACTGACAGTATTTTATTATAAGCGCGTAGCTTATTCATATATTTCGCATAGCTAGTAAATGTGCTTGACCTCAGAGGCATCCAGCCTAATGGCCCCTCGTCGACCCAGGCTCCTCAAGAATGTCCAGCAGGCCAAACGCCTGCACGTCACGTCATTCCCCACCACCTCGTTCGTAGTGCACGACCAGCAGCGCGCACCAGCAAACTGGCTGTTCCTGCTCCTGCATCTGACTTTCGCGGGGGAGAATTTTGCGCCCCTACTGCGAACCGAGCGTTGAGGGACGTGAGGGATGCTTCTTTGCATGACATTCGGACCATCTTCTCTGAACACCAAAAGCCAGCAGAGCACACTCGTACTCTCCCGACGAACGCAAGTTCGGCACACGACAAGAACGCAGAGTTAGTGCAGCATAGGAATACGATCTGCTCCCAGCAAGTGGAAAAGGACGCGAGAACCTCTTCCGTTTGCCTGTCTGGCGAATTGAGCTTCGCCACCGTCGACAGCGCACGTGACAGTGCGTCGCGCCATGGCTGCGACCTGTCAGTCGTCGAGTATAATCAGCCGGTTCTGGAAGCAAACGCACAACCAGAGTGCCTACCGGTTTCTCCTTTAAATAGATCTATCTGTCCTTCTCCTGAGGCGAGTTGGTGCTCCACAGGCACGAAGGACGAGCATAAGGACGCAGCCGTCCACACACACACGCGTCCAAGGTGTGACTCTGTCAGAAGACCTCTTGCTTTGTCAGCTGTTCGGAAGACGGGACCGAAGTCTGGGGCAGGAGTGGAAGCAGGGAGCAGGAACACTGAAAGGACGTGTGTCAGCGTCGGCCGGGGGGCACTGAAGGTTCTTGATGCAGCACACAGTAAAACAACCTCGTGCGCAGAAAAAAAGGCAGATGACCAAGCGGGAACGCATGGGACATGTTTACTCAGCAGCACTTTAACACTTGCACAAGGCACTAGCACCTCCGGTGAAGATGATACCACCGTTGTCGAAGGGAGCGCGAAAGTTGACGACGAGCAGATCGAAAGAGTGCGTAAACGTGTGTTATCCGATCGAAGGATCTCCTGTGAACGGAGAGCGCCAACACGCTCTGTGACTGCGTATATTCCGCTCATAGGCAACAATAAGGAACACGAGGCTGTCGAATAGAGTTTCAAGTTTTCAGGACCACCGTACACATATACAAAAAGGGCTACGGAAGCTGAAAATCCATACCTAAGCAACGGTCACATCCTAAGAGTATTTCTGCCCATCAGTAGCACAGTAAATACAACGTGACAAATCTCCAAGTTGTATGCGTTTTCTGGAATGCTTTCGCAGTGTCCGGACTGCAGCCGTACGTTTAAATGCAGTGCCTTCAAAAAGCACGCAAAAATTTGCCGAAAGGTGAGAAAGGTTATTTAGTTCCTATGTTGCCCGTTTTTAGCTTGCACCCGACGTAGACGAGCCACTGAGCGTGTCGGTCTTCCCACTTTTTGTAAAGGTTGTTCCCACAGCTCGAATGGTGAGGGAGTGTACTCCCGGCGTTTAACTGATAGACTCCAGCAAATGACTCAAATGCGTCAATGTTGCCGAATACGGTTCCTCAGGTCTTCATGACCAAACGAAAAGAGTTTGACGTGGCGAAGAAGCGAGTGGCTGGTTTGTCAGAAGAAGCTGGGGTGGTCCTTTGTACTGGGCGACGGCAGATGCTGAATTCGAGGTAGATCAATAAAAAGCCACTGTCGATGCCTGCGGCACTTTACAGCTAAACACATGGGTGTCACAAATTCCCAACAGCACGTCGTATTGCTGCGCCACCCCTATCACGGCAGTTAATCGCACAATATCGTATCGACGGTCGCAGGTGGACTCGTGAGCGGCAGCGAGGCTGCAGGTGCCGACTGACTTAGAATGCGTCGCCCTCCGTGCGACCTTCCGGGCACTGCAGGGCTCAATGTGCCACGATTGACTCGACGTTGAAGCCGCAGAGCAAGTGGCGCAAACAGGTAAGCATCACTTCTGTAGCGTGACTTTGAAATCCAGCGAGTCGGCTTCTTTTTTTGTTTCTCCTTTACATGGACGACTATTTCAAGGCTTTCCTGTCGAGCGCCTTCTGTGCTTGCTTCAGAGTGAGCAGTTCCGGGCGGCGATGAGAATGACGCGGCTGTCAGATCCGGCAGAGATCGCCGAGGCCCAAGTATGTCTACGTAGCGTGCCGAGATTGGGGATCCAGTCCAAAACGCGTGCAACGCCTCCGGTCCTTCTCGCCAGAATAGCAGCACAGAAAGGCCAAGGCCTACAGTTTCACTGCGGCGGGCTCAACCACATGAGTCTGTGTTAAGCAGGAAGTGACGCACACTCTGTCGTTTTCTCGTCGTCTGTTGTCACTCAGGCCATTCTCGCCGAGTTTAGCGAAGCGGCTGCATCTTACAAGTGCCCGCACTGTAGCCGAACTTTTGGCCGTTCTGAGGCGCTGGAGAAACACCAACGCGTTTGCCTGCGATTGTTCCGGAGCACCCCTGTAGGCCTGAAACCAGGCGTAAGCGCGCGCTCCTCAAAAATGAGCGTTAGCGTGGGAAAAGGCGACATGGGCACTCCAGCGTATCTTGCTGGTGGCGTTCGCGGGGGTCAGGGCAGGCCTCGGCTAAGCGAAACAAAAAAGCCTTCCTTCGCTGGGCGCGCCTGTGCAAGCTTGGGAAAAAGTTCCCACGTTGCTGGACAATCTGTATCCTCCACATCGTCCTTCGAGAAAACCACACCCACTCAGCTCGCAACTGTATCCGAGAAGCCACTGAAGCCGGGAGCAGACATTCACCGTGCGGGACACAGGAGGAATTCTCTCCAGCGTCATGCTACGAACTAAGTTCGTGATCCAGCGTGAATTCGGGGGACGCCTACAACCGAATGATTAGATGTGTACGCACAGGTTGCGACTGTTGCCCACCTGACGAATGTGAATCTGTGTAGAGGTGTAAAGTGGTGCAGATAGAGGGATGTGAAGTGGTGAAGAATTCACGGCATAGAATTTTTGTCGCAAAACACGTCGTTGTGAAAGGCAAGGAATGAGCCCTGCTTTTTCGCAGCAGGACGGATTCGAACAATTTTCAGGGTAGACGGGGAAAAGAAGTTTTTATTGGGTTACTGCGGGTGCGGCGCAAAAACAGCTCGGATCTGAGTTTGTAGCAACTCCTTGACTCTGCTCGCCGTGTGAGCTCCATCTCAATAAAATAACTGCAGAGCACAGAACTCCGGAAGTGTATCCAAGTGCGCGGCTCGATTAAGACTTCTGAGGTCGACAGGGACGGGCGTTCCCTTTTATGCTCACTTAAAATCGTAGCACAATTTTCTGCCCTTATTGAACGTCAGGAGTTATCGGCAAAATGGCACGCTAAGAGACATACGCGACGGGAAATGACGTAGATTTTCCTGTGGAAGGTAGACAGTCGAGGTGCTATGCTGGCTAGGCACGTTTATATGAGGGACGGCTGCTGGCAGCAATGTCGACTTTGCTGTGTGCTCACATCTCTTTGAACAGATTGGAACTCCATTCACCTATGACACACCTCAACAGCTTGAAGCCCTAATGACATGTCTGAGCTCAGACACTTGCACACATTCGAGTTTACATCTGAGCGCTCCTACACCGATTTTACAAGGACGCCTTGCAAACATGTGTCGAAGGAGACACAAGCCTATGAGCGAATCTCCGCTGACGTAAGCTATGGCGACGTGCTGCGGAAGGCAGGAGCGGTAATGTTGGGATCTCCGCAAAAAATATCCCTAACTCTTCCGTTGTATGCGTCATGTTCATGGGGCCGTGCTTGGGGTTTTCGAGCCAGTTTTAGAATTGTTTACGAGAGAATAATAGAGAGGTGCCTGCCTCCCCTCCGTCCTCTACGAAAATCGTGAGAGGAGAGTTAGCCCACTCTCCCTTTTATTCACCTCGCCTGTCGCGCAACGTAATTGGCACACCTCTACGGCGACGGAAGTCGGAAACCGCTGTGAAGCATGTGAAACAAGTAGTTTACACCTGTAAACTACCTGCAAAAGAGTCTAAACAATGCAGACGGATTCTTGCACACGCAGTTACTACGCGCCTGTTTTAAGTCTCTCCTTCGTTGAAGCTGAACTTCTGGGGAACACGAGTCGGTGATGCGAAGCTGTTCTCGTGTCGATACGACACTTTTTGAGCCATGGAGCCGAGTCATTTGGAATGAAGTCAAGCGGCTGCGACTCAGTTTTAGCGGGACTCGCTGCAGCACAGAATACTCGGTTTCGCCTTCTTCCAGTGATGCTCCAGGCTACATACTAAGATGCCCAACCTGCACAGTACCGTGCTGCTTCCACAATTGCGTCTGGGATGGTTGTGTTTCGCACGACGTGCACGTATACGTCTGCGTAGAGAGCAGCAAAGAGATGCAGAAAAAAGGACGGACGGATAAGTTACTTAGCTACAAGTGAAGGTCCTTATTTTCAACGACAGGTGGTCTCCTGGACATCACGGTTTCCCCTGTGCAGCGTATTTCTCAGCTCCACGTTCTGAACAGTGAACTTGCTCAAAGCACCCGTCGGAGCCTTACCCTGGCGCTAGGGCTGTTGTGCGGCAGGAACTTGATGAGCAGTCAACTCGTCCTTGGAAACTTTTGCTGTACTTTTGAACAGGACTTTTTTGCGTCTAGTTTCTGATGTCTCCAAGCATGCCCACCTTCTAGACAAAGGTGACCCACGTGAAATGCGTGATACATTGGTTACTATCTACTACGTTTAAGAGCCTTTGCGAACTACGCAGAGTCCATCCGTCACTGCTTGAACTCCTTTAATTAGGAAAAAAAAAGTGGTAATTTTCGAAGATGCCAAAGAGAGACGTCACTTTTTCGTCCATTATGTCAAAGAAGTCAATCGGCAAGACATACAAACACAGAAGCAGAGGAATCACGCAGCTGTCATGTAGCTGTCGAGTGCAACGCCGCGAGAATCTTCGACATTGTTTTACACGAAAGGTCCACCATATTCCGGGGGACTCTCACATGTATTCGTACACCTGTGAAGAGCCTCATGTGACGTTAGAACACAGTTCGCCCCGTGAATGCCTTTCACCACCCAGCCACTAGTTCTTCATCTGCCTCTCTCCCACTGGTATCAATCGACCCCATCATCCCACACGTCGCCGGTGGATTTCTTGCTGAGTCCCCGTTTCCACCGAATGCCTCACGTTGGTCGCCCTTCCAGATTTGTCCTTCTTCTCTTCAGCCGGATGCTCTTCCAACCAGAAATTCCTGCACAGAGAGTTGAGTTTCCCTCTTACTTCACTCAATTTAATATTTATTTTAAGATGCACTTGAACGAGGTGGTCAGGCAATATATGCGCGAATTACCTGTGTCAAACTTACCTATTGGAACGTCATGCATGTGTGTATGAAGGCGAGGATACTGGCTCACGCGAACTTTGACCAAAATGAGACTGTTGTTTGTTGGCTGCCCCTGCGGTTTTCGGCAAGATCTTGTTGTGCTCTGACTTGTAACGCGTGTGCGCTGCATGCGTCTGTCCTTGGGTTTGTGTGAAGGGAGGTCGCAGACAGACACTATTCGTACAAGGTTACCTGTTGCGCTTCAAGTGAGGAACAGCGATTGCGTTCAGCTTTGGAAGTACCTGAGCAAGGGCCTGCGTAGACGCGGACAAATCAAAGTACGTCGCACGAGGTCAAGCTACCATCCCGCCAAAAAGCGCATTTTTCGATTCGCTGCCGCGCTGCAGTGGATAGTCACAAATTCTAGTTGCTGTTGGTGTGTGAGTGGTAACTGCTTGCTGCTTTTCGCTCTTCCGATATGGGTACTTGGCAGCGTGCGGCTGTGAAGAGAAAACAAAGTCCGCGTAGCGCGCACGGTCTGCTAGATGCAAGGTTCTAGAAGACTGGGCACGGAGTAGCTATAGGAGCACATGTCGAATGCAACCAGTGTGGCGAAAACTTCCCGTGCACGCAGTGTAGTACGTTTTGAGGATACCTCGATCGAACGTGAAATTCTCTTCGTTCTGCTGGAAATGTTGAAGTCTACCGCATTTGCAATCCGTCGTGCCCCGTCGTTGTTCGATCTCCCAACCTTCACTAATTTGCGCATTGCACTTCGGAGAGCCATACCTCCCTCCAACGACATTTGCAGTACTTCATTAAACATTTGACGTGTTGTGGTTGGTCAGCTTACGCTGTAGAGTGGCAACGCGAAATCGTCGATAAGACCAAGCTGCACGGCAGCCTCTGAAGTAGAAACCCGACTGCAGTTTTTGGAAGTTGGCAGTCCCAACTCAACTTCTTTGTCGCCCTGCGATTCAAGAGGTGCGATAAACACAGTGCGTGTCAGTGCTTTACCAATCAAAGAAGGTAGCGTCTCGGACCCGCACTGGCGTTGCTGCGGCTCTTTTCGTTTCCCCAGTCCCTTTTTACGTGCCACTGCAAAAGATCGCGTGAATAACTGATCGCGGATGTGGTGGCTCTGTGGGCGACTTTCGATGCTCACCTGCATAAATAGTTCTTCCATATACTTCTGACTCCAAGCCAAATACAATTGAAGCGGTCGTGCTAGGAACGAGTAGTTCGCCGCATTCATCATGTTACTCATTAAAATTTTCTTATCCTCAGCAATCGACCGTGGGAAGTTGGCACTTGTATTCTTTGTTCTCAGCTGGGCTAGAAGGGAACCCTGATTCTGAATGCAACGGGGGATGGGCACTGTGCGACTTTTACACGCGGTGAAACAAGTGCGCAACATACGATGATATCACAAGCTACTCCGCAGCCCCAGCGGGTACAAATGGTGTCCAATTACAAGCGACCTATACATGGTCTGACACAGTCGTAGCTTACTGTAGAACTTTTGGCGAGTACAAGTTGTATGATAACTTTTCTGAGTCCAACGTATTGATCCTCTGGCAAAACCTGAAAAGAACACACGTGGATATCTTACTGAACAGCACAAGCATGCAATGACGCACAGGACAATAGGGAAGCAGGCCATGCTCATATCTGACCCCCCACGTGCGACAGCTCTTAATACTTGCAAAACAGCACATCTATCCAGTACTTGCAGTTTTATAAGTAGTCAAGCGCGCCGATAAGCCGTTGGCAGTCGAACCACATGTGAGACCGCACCTCACTACGGGTTTGACGATCGCTATGCGTCCATATGCCTGCACTGCGTTGAAACAAGTTCCACAGTTAACCCTCACGTTGAAGAGTACTTTGCTGAGCTCATCTGGCCCAGGCCTTAGCCTTTAGCTTTTAGTGTCGTCAATGAAAGCAGCTATACAGGCTGTGTTTTGCTGTGGTGCCGCTTACCAACAAGGGGTCGTCGTCTCCAAGTTTTTGCATCGTTGCGAAAGCGGAAGCCACATGGTGATTCTCGAGAACATTCCTGTCGTTGTATCTGTCGTCACAGAGTGTTCGGTCTCGAAGCAACGCAAAAATTATGCAGACCGTCAGCGGCCATCATTGTTCATCGCATAACCAGCCCAGAAGACCGCATCTATCGGAGCTTTGCAGCAGTTGGTACCTGACTGCGATGGCGTGATGATCTTTGACGAGGAAGGATGATGAGAATCCCGGGTGTTGGTAGTCGTACATAACTGCTGCTAATAGAGTCCCGAGGATTTCTCTCGAATTCAAAAATCCTTTGATCTCATTGTTGAGCAGAAAAAGAAAAAAGTGCACCGCCTGTAGTACTTCTGCCGAGTGTGTAGAATTGTGGAAGGGAACATCGACATACGACGTCCTTTCCAGCTCAATGACAAACTTGAGCATATCCTCGATTTTGATGTTGAAAATGGCGCAGACGTCCTGCAGCGAACATAAGACGAGATTCCCATATGCGAACACTGCCTATCTTGTAACACCTTGTGTCCGGCTGCATCTTCTTGTAAATGTGTTTCGACGTGGCTGCCCTACTTCGTAAGCTGGCGGTTTTGTTCGTGAGCTAACCCGTCACCCACCTGGTGCTGTAGGCAGCGGATGAAGAGCTTCGGAAGCGTAGCCCTCCCCGCAATCTGAGGCGCAGTAATATAAGTGGTAATAGCTCACAGGAGCCAATTGATCAACATTTCTTTGTGCCCGCTTTCTTGCTGAATCAGCAGGCGAATGTTGCAAAATGAAAGTGTTCTGACCCAATGTGACGAGCGCACATAGCAAGCACGAAACAGCGGGCTACAGGTGTAAGTTCCTTGAATTCGGGCGACGACAGTTTGACTGGGGTAGGAGTTTGAAGTCATACAAGGTGGTACTCTCTAGATGACGACGGTGGAAATGGTGAAACAGAAGAAACTTACTGCTTGATACCTTAGCACATCGAAGGTCCAAGTCAGCAAATTGTTTGACAGGTAATGTTCGATAGCCTGACGCAAGACAACCCACCTTTGAGCATGTACAGTCTTAAAGGGTCGAATGAAACTGTAATCTCCTTCGTATTTGGTAAAATGTGAAGCAGCCTCGCTACATGAAAAAGTCAGCAAGTGGGCGGCGAATGCAACACCGCTCTCGATGGCAGCGCAACGGCGCGACTCAAAGAACAAAGGCGGCGTGACGCGACAACCCCCGCTCGAGTCCTACTCACTTCACATTCCACAGGATGTAAAAGGTCTCGGCTAACATTCTAATTTGGAGAAGTCGCACTGAAAAGTACGCAGGCCAGTTGTTGCTCACTTGGTCGAGAGATACATCGATGCCGTACTCCATCTGCAGTAAAGCCAGAAGGTTTGCTTCGCTGGCTCCTTCCTGAGGAAAAAGTAATCCGCAAAGCACGCCTCTCCCGCTGCGGCCCACACCCAGCTACGGAGGAACGGCCTATTTGTTGATCTCTACAGTAGTCAGTACAAACTTCCTCACCCACCACCATGACAAAGAATGGAACCGCGAGTTACGAAGCATTTCAGTATACGCATTTGAGTGGTTTCACTAGTGAGTGCAGCGATACAAATTGGGTGCAGACACAGTACCTGAGTTTTCCTCTTCATTCTTTCTCGTAGTATATTTTCCATATCATCCGCCATCTGATCCTTCGCCTGCGCCTGCACAACACCCATACGCCTGCAATTCCGAGATTACACGCGAATTTGTCCGGAAAGGGGGGGGCAGTGGAGCTAGGTGCACGCCTTAGAGTGCGTGTAAGCAAAACTATCTGCAAGGCTTGCGAAAACTGCAAACGCGACACCACTCAGAGCGCACGTTCGCTGGACACACCGAGGTGTGTTTGCGTTACGCGCCTCCGTAAGAGTCGTACGAAAATATGTATGGAGCTGATTTCTCCACCCCCGACACACTTTACGTAGAAGACACAATTATACTGACTTTATGAGACTGCGTCGAGGCTAAAATCCATAAACACATGAACACTGTACCGCGACCCTGTTGACCCTTATTGCATAATTGCTGTCAAAGATTTGCTCGCTTGCTCCAAAAAGTGTTGACTTTGCCGCACTTGATCCGATATGATAGCAGTCCACGCCTGGAGGTAAGGGTCCCTTTTGTCCTTTTTATCCGCCCTGTCGTGTTCCAGGAACATCTAAACAAACGTAAACGGTGACGTATACAGCCGAGTAAGCGTCATTGGCGGCCACCGTATGCCTACCTCACGTTGGCTTTCAGAGATAAACACAGTGCAGAATCTCCCGTACTTTCAACCGCACAATACGTGTTGGCTCGAACAGTCATACGACTCGTATTGACTTACTCTATCTCATACAACTTGCCAGAAGCAATCGTTTGAATCAGTCATACGACTCGGATTGACTTACTCTATCTCATACAACTTGCCAGAAGCAATCGTTTGAATCAGCCACTTCAGAGTTGCTTTCTCGCGTGCTGAAAGTTCCTGTACAGTGTACAGCTTCACGAAACTTAAAACAGGTTCTAGAGCCAATTACAACACTACAACAATGTGTAGTAGGGGAGGAGTGCTGGGCCGGCCACTGCGGATTACCACCTACCCCCTCGTAGTTGCAGGCGCAAAAACTATGTCCCGACAACGAGTACAATTATTCTGTTCTATATGTGAAACAAAGCAAGATCCTCGAAAAATTCAACTGGGGGTGCTAGCTCAGCGTCCGAAAAGGTGTAATGATGTGCTCGCGTTAATCTGGAGCCAGTGCCTTCGGGTGTTCACATTGGGAACATTGGTAGCGGGCTGCTGGACAATGACATCCCTGCACGCTGGCGTGACTTACGGCGTGATACTAGCGGTGTGTCGAAGATGGATTTCCGGCGATTTTGTGCGCTGTGACGTACCTCTATTTCGAGAGCCTTATTCAGCACGGCAATAGCTCTGTCAAGTGTGCTGGAAAATACCGCCTTTCTACTGATGCTTAAAGATCCTGTAGGCGGATGGCGGAGTCGGTATAACCGAATCAAACGAAGGCTGAAAAGAATCTGACAAGTGGAAGCAGGTACAAGGAGAATTGCCTGTTACGCATTTCAGCGAGGAGACTTGGATGGTCGGCAGCGGGCAACTACTCACTGACTGGGCGCCGCCACCTCACGTGTGCAAGGCCTTTGTTGATGGAAAACAAGCTGTCGACGATTCTGAACACGACTCCAGAGCAAACGAGAAGAGCATCGATCGCATTGATAATGTCTGCGAGGTAAGTGCTTGGGCCTTCAGCGAACATCCGCAGCGCCAACTCGACGACGAAGAGACAAAGCACAACCAAGTCAACGACGTAGAGGACTGCTTCCGCCTGCATCGCGCCACACGTACACATAGACTAATTACCAAATTACAGCACATAATTATGGCCTGCGGTCCCCACGCAGAACACGATCTTTGCCGATATTGTCGTGCGTGCCGTGTGCACTAAATCCTTACAAGATTATGACTCCTTGTTGTGTTGATAGCGCTGAGTTCCCATTTATGAGCTTCACTTCCCGCGTAATTTGGAGTGACGCGTGGAAATAACCCTCACACTGTGGGAACCGCTACTGTGTTCAGACAGACCGTGAACGGTTCGATCAACATACCTTCTGGAGCGTCGCCAGGCGTTCGTACAGTAGCTGACATAATACCATGTTGATGAAGAGGTCAAGGACCATCCAGCCGAGCAACAAGCCGAAAAAGATTTCAAAGCCTCTGTAGTTGACAAGTTTGCGGACCCGCCGTTTCGCTTTCACAAGATACGGCGGAGCAACAACTTCGAAATTGAAGTCCTCCTTGCTTGGCTTCTCCTTCCCGCAACGGCGGAACATAATGTACCTGCATGGAGTACTAACTGATCAGTGCAATTATCACTGCACTGAAGACCGGTGAATGACGTAAGGGGGCCGGACATATGTTGCTTCACTTACCAGACTAGAATGCTGCATAAGGTATTTATCACCTGCTCGAAAATGATTACGAGAACAAAAGACGTCCACAGTACGCCTGGACGCGTCACGTTGCTGTTGACTACGTAGATCCTGTAAGAGGGACAGTTACAAAAAGATACAGCGCAGAGGACGCCAAAGATCTGACCACATCAGTTGTCTACAGCAAATGAGTTTGACCGCCGAGGTCTTCAGTATAACACGGCATAATTGAAGTGATTGCCATCGTGTGAAAACTGTGCAGGAGTCGAGATCGCAGCTTGAGATATACGAAACGCACTAACAGCGTAGCACTATCTGGCCGGTTTTTGTAGACGACATTAATTTCAGTGCAGAAGGTAAAAATACTTCATTATACTCATTTCTTCTAATCAACGCTTACCGAAAAAGGCTCGCTGCGAGTAGAATCAGAGAAGTACTGACAATTCCAGTAGCAATAAGTTGCAGTGCACATTTGGCAGCTGGCCTGCTCATCGCTTGAGGGTCGGTGTCACCGGTGGTCATTGCCCACACAGCAAAGAAGTCGAAGATTGTGTTTAGTAAGAGGCTGCGGGCAGCACAACATGACAGCTTGTCGGGACTGCGGGCAAAATGCTCCCGGGCATCAAACTTTAATTATTAGTAGAGGTTAAGCGGACTAAGTGTATCCTTCGTGGCGCTGAAAGGCGAAGCTTGCTTTCTGTGATGTCCGCGGCAACGCGACGTTCAACGTGCAAAACCATGTGTGGAGCGACGTGTACTACTTTGAGGGTGGGTGACCTTCGAAGGTTGCTGCGAGGGACTCCCACATAGGATGCCTGCAGTGCCGGCTGTTCGCTGCTCAGCACTGCTGACTCTACGTTCTATGATCGGAGCGCACCCAAGTAGCGCCGCGAGCAAGACGCGTACGATGTCAAAGCAGATTGGAGTTCCTGCACACACAAACGCTGCGAGACATACGTAGGTAGAGCTTCTGGGAAGTACTGGGCAAACAAGGAAACCTACAGTAACACACGGTTGACCATAGATACTTTTGATTCTACAGAAGTTTGTGGGACAACTGCCGCGAGGCACAAGGAAGTGGTTGCAAGTGCGGCACTGCGCAGGTTAATCCTGAGATAATGTTGGGAACACACGAACTTGTGGAAAGGCTAAGACCTCTTCTCAGAGGTCAAAATGGACCTACCTACCTTTAATGCAGATCTCATTCGGGAGAACTAAACTTTCGCAGGTGTCGACTGGGTCGACACACAAAAGTGACGGCGGATTTGAGGGATTGCACTGAAACAGCGGGGATGACAAGCATGCTTCGCCGCCACATGCAAAGGAGGTATGCCCTACTTTCGTCCACAAAGACACACAGTGGATGTTGACGGGATCTGACTGTTTGGCGCTGGCAGGGCTCACTCTTATACATTTCAACCGGTCCCGTTGGCTCTACCAGGTGCAACACCTCTCGTTTCACCGCCGACTTTTGCATCACAGAAGAGTCTTTAAAACACAGCGGAATGACTGTTTTCGTTAGTCTCCGGAGAAAGCTTGTTACCATATGTACGGACATGGCGCTTCGTCGTCCAGAACGCTCAAAATACATTGATGGACTAATGAGGGCACTGTCTGACACGGATATCCATAATCTGAGACGGAGAACCATATGAATCCTCAGTGTTCTCTGTATCTCTCCAGCGCCTTGTGGAGTTACGAGGTCGCTCGAAAGCAGTGCTGCAGTAAAAAACGCTCCCCTAATAATGCATACTACAGGTGATGCGCTTCGCAGCAATAGCCCCGGTGATTCAGTCGGCCCCAGGGTGCACTTCGCATCGCTCCTTTCACCCTTACTGGTGTTCTTGTGTCGGTCACTGGAATTCCGTTGGGTGGTTGTGCAAACCAAAGATTCGGTGGAGTGAATATGATGTCCGTTCCGTCGTTGAATTTCTGCGTGAAGACCACATCGGATGCGGCTCTGCAGCCAGGGAAGCACGTGTGTGTACGCTTCACCGTCCTTCTGTCCCTTTTCAGATACTGGAGCTGGTCGGTTGTGCTACGCATTATGTCGTAGCACGTCTTCCATGATTGTTCGGTGCCAGCTCTATCATTTGCGCCAGAGCCCGCAAATTCATAGTAGTATAGCAGCTCGTATAGATTGCCGCCAAATGTGAGGCTCTCATTTGATGTGCCGCAGGAAAGGTTGGGAAAGGCTGCAACTACGCAGTCACGTTTGCAGGTAGTTCGCTCATCGCAGTCGAGGAGACGGTTGAAAGGAAAAATTTGCGAAAAAAGCTGCACAAACACAACCACAGAGGCATCAAAGAGGCGCGCGCAGAGGCACTTGGAAGGGGTGTGATGCAGTCTTTCGGCCCCGACTTCCGTTCCTTAGGCGCTCCAATAGTGACTTGGTGGTCTGTTTTTTCCGCGGTTCTGTACAGACGCGCAGTGCAGTACGGTGTGCAATGTGAACAGTGTTGATTCCTTCTGTAAAGGTACTGACAACCAGTCGCCGTGCGTCTATGACTCACACGTTGAGACACTGAAGGCGAAGAAGTGACGTCAAAGACCGTGTGTGTTGTAATGGCGGTGAAGAGAAGAAGGTTAAGCAGATAATACAGAAGGTGGAATGTGCGGACGCAGAAAGACTGTCTTTGTTCTTCAGGAAGGTAGTGCTGAGGACGCAATCGCAAAAATATATTACTTGACTCCAAGTGCGTACGCAACGTAGGCACCCCATTGGGGTGTTTGGAGTAGTTGTGAATCCACATGGTGAGCAAAGGACTTTCAATCTATCATCATTTTCTGCCGGCAGTGAGAGCCTGCAGGCGCAGGTGTTGCCTCTCAAGTAGGATGTGGCCTCATTGGTTCCCTTTCACGTCGAGAAGGCTTCACAACTGGCGCATGAATGGGAAGCCCCATCTACTGCAGAAACAGAAGGTACACGTGGCGCGGGAATTCAGAAAACGGAAAGGCAAGGGTCAAGTATTTAATTGGGTCCTGCAGTGACGATGATCTGCGCTAACGACCGTGCACCGGATAGTTCAAGAATTGTCAGCGACCTGCATGAAGTAACTTTCGACTGATCGGCTCTCAACGTACAACGATAGAGAAAAGAGACTCAGTGTACATGCATGGAACCGTAGAATAAGTTCTGCCTGAAAAAAAAACAATAGTTTCCGGAAATCCAACCCTGTACCCTCCGCCTACGGCTCAATGTGCATGTCTAAAAGGCAACGTTTGTTCACAGATACATATATCTATATGTGCAAACACGCTCGAGGAGACGCAGGCATAAGAGAAATAGCGTCTTGGAGGGTTGTCAGGCCCCAAAGCCTTAACCACTACAAATGACGTGACAGGTCGCCGCGGATCCGCGGCCACGCGAGGACGCCTTGTCGTGCAGAACACGAGTGTCTATGGTAATCTTTTTGAAAGCTCTCTTCTTCACGTAAAATTAGGATGGTCGCTTGATAAGAATGCATGGTACTTTATGATTGCACCGAATCGCAGCAAACTAGGCCACGACCGCGCCTCCCAGCGAACCGCCCCTCACTCGCACGCAACAGACGTAGCACCAATGAAGCCCCAGGCGATCCGGTAAGGCCGACGACAGAGGATTCCTTTTCTTCTTTTTTCTGCTGCACAGCGTTCTATTCTACCTAGGCGAATAAGGTGAATTATTTCTTGTGCTGGGTGATGCTAACTTTACGGCACGTTAGTGCTGGATCGAGAAGAGAGGATTTCTTTGCTTCCCCCTGTCGCTGTGTGACGTTCTTGGCTCTCCAGAATAATTAAGTGAGGTACACCTTCGGCTGGATGATGCTACTTTTGCTGCACTTTAGTTGAGGGTCTCGTTTTTTCTCGCGAGGGGCGCAGAAAAGCGTGGTGTGGCAGCGACAGCCGCACATGCAGTACAAATGCGCTTTGAAATATTCTATATTACATATGCTTGTACTGCTCCCTCTCTTTCCAGGCCTAGACACAAAAAATATCAGGAAGCTGACCTGCTCCAAAGAAGAAGACTAAAAAAAACCCAGCTTGTGATTATGGAGGTGATGCCTACAAATCCATGCAACCCCTACTTGGACACCAATTCGACAACCGCACTCTGCAGTAGCGAAGAAGAATGAGAAAAAAGCATTTTTTTGTAACTTGGGCATTTTAAATGAGTCAATTGTAGCTCAGTTACCCAGCACAACGCATACTGTGGAAAAGCCGCGTTGATTACCTGCGCAGAACAAAGCCGTAAAGCGCTCACGTCACCAGTAGAGGGTACTCATCAATGTTGCCTTCCGTCGGTGATCAAACATCTACTAGTTCGTGACTACCAGAAAAAGACCTCCGTTCACCTGGAAACTGCAGGAGCAAAGCCTAGCCATGATACTACTTCAAAAACTGGTAGCACGTTTACAGTGCTGAGGGAGGCACAGGAAACCTGCTGGCATGTGTGGGTGGAATTCGATAAATACGATTGCATATCTACATATATGTGAATAATACAGCTGCTTGTACGCGGGGAGTAGAACAAGAACTCGATCGCCCGATGCGAGCATATATATATATATGTGTATTTCTATATGGTTTATTTGTACATTCATTTGCGTACACGCAGAGGAGAACACGCCCGTACGGCACTCCTCAGTGCACATATATATATATATATATATATATATGAATATATACACGTGTAGATATACATATATATGCATACAAAATTGTGCAGAGAATGTATCACTGCTTACGCCAGCACGCCTCACGACCTGGAGAGGCACATTCCAGTGGGAATTATGTTGCTGAATGATTCAGCCCAGCTAGCTCTCTGCATCGACAGCGCCTGTTGGCAGACAGCTCTTGTACATCATAAACAAGCTGAGGAGCAGTGACAGCAATTAAAAAAATCATGCTAGTGTCACGTCGGTGCAGCCGACAAATCATCGGCGGCATGACGTTTTGCATCCTAGGTCCAAGTTCTACAACTCTTGCGGCGACGAGAGAACTGCATTCATCTGCGTAAGAAAACAAGACGTGCTAGGGCGCCAGTAGACTCTCTTTCTTCTGTGCATCGACCGGCTGACACTCGTGAAACGCCGGTCTGCGTAGAAGCTGATGAGAATCACCATCGTTTGAATGGGCGGCCAAGCGCGGAAGCGGTGGTGGTTAAATAGAACGTTTCAGGGAAAACTCGGTGATTCGCGCTGCGGTCCCCCTTCATCTTTGCCTTGTCCCATTCAGCATCTTGTATCCCCGCATATATCTCCCGTGACGGACTGCTGAAGAAAACGTTCCCCGTGTTTATCTGGAGTGTATCTCGGTCGGTCGCCTCCTTTTATATTATGCGTACTACCATCAGTAGTTACGCTGTGCAGATATTCACGTACATGTACGTATACCAAACGCTCTGCCTGTTACAATTACACACGTTCCGGCCCCCTTAAGTGGTTCCCTTATGTGCGCGTGTAAACTAATCAAATGCAGGTAAGCCAGACCGCACTCTGTAGCTCCGCAGCTCCAGTGATAATCGTAGCCCAATACGGCCTGTTCACTCCTTATCGACAATTACTCTGCGCCTCACTTGTAGATTTCCACTAGTCCAACACCCTCTATTTTCACTCGCATTGAATTTGATGGAAGTGAAAGTGCCTGCACGCCGGAAACACGTACACTGCTTTGAAGAGGCACAGATTTCTCTGAACCACATCTGGCAGGCTGTCATATGTGACAAAGCTCACAACGGTGAACAATACGGTAATCGTCTGCAACCGTGACTCGCAGTCTCTTGCGTAGCAACAGATCACAACGGCATCGTCTTCAATATTGATAAACGGCGCCATGGTACGCCCTAGTTGAAATTTCGTAGCAAGCGCACGGCTTCCACGTAGCAAACCGTGCCTTCAGAAGCAGGCTGCATTCATTCACATCACACTGTACGGAAACCACGGAGCTGCGCGCCTCACAAAGTACCTCGCATCCTACAGCAACACCTATAATTTTCAAGAGCGTTGCCCTTCAGAGACTAGGTTCGTTCTACGAGACACGGACGCGGGGAGAGAAAACATCGGGCTTTCTCCCAAAAGCACAACGCCGTGATAAGCAGCAACGTTCTTCCAGGGTAGGGAGCGGCGTACAAAACGAACACCTGTCTCAGAAAACAGATTAAGTTACAACGTCGAGAAGAGCCACAGAGGTGCCCTAAGTTGTACACTCTGTCGTGGGCAATCGCTCAACAGAACTGGCGCGTCAGAAATGCAAAAGACGCAGTACTGCATTCGAAAAGGAGCGACGACTTTGGGCATATACAAGTGCAACAAGCTACACCTCAAGGAGAATAAAAAATGTGTGTTGTCTCTAAAAGATGCTCAAGGACAACAGTTGGAAAAAAGTGCACCACTGTACACACAAAAGGTATTATCCTTCCAGAACATCTGATTAAAAACAAGAAAACTACTTCTTGAAGCTGCCAGCGGCCACTACTCTTGCTCGTCCTTCGTGCTGCAATTATTCTTAGTAGAAGCACCGAGACTCAAAATTTTTTGCCCATTCGGATGGGCCCAGGTGAGGGTCCGCAAATAATGCACGATGTCCACACGGTCTTGAAAGCTTGGAATCCCGAAGAAGTTCATGCTTATCGCTCCGTCAACGAACATTTTGGGATTCTTCATGTAGCTGCAAGGCATACACAAAGCCACAAACGTTACAAAACCACGAAGAAATGTTTAGCGGTACACACTTATAGATACGTGAACACCTGAAAGCAGAGTCAGGCCTACCGGTGCAGACAAGCGAGTCCGTTGCAATTCTCACCATCTACGAGTGTGACGAGCAGAGGCACACGAATCCAATATTTATACTTTGTATACACGCATGAGAGGCAAAAAGTCAGCTAGCGCGTATGAATCCATCCGCTTCGTAGTCGATGTGGAAACCATGTACCGGTACGCGATCCATCCATGCGGCTACATTCCTCCCGTCCTGCTCTTCACTCATTACAACGTGAAGAAGTTTCAAAACACGTCGCCGCCGAGGCGTGTAGATGGTGTGGAAACAACCAGGGCGGCGTCGTACTTTCGTGTATGATTTCAACCATATTTAATGCACGCAGTGATGGAGTAACACATTCTTTAAAGGGCGTGTCCACCTTATATGTAGCTACGCATACTAAAGGCGCATAGTCGTACACAAGTATCTCATTGTACTACCTCAAAAGACGCATCCTTAACAAATGCATTTATATTGTAATATATCAACGTATACACATACACTAGATAAACACGGGCAGGCAGGAGATATTTACGCCAGCGATCGATGGCTTGATGTCTGCCATCCCCTTGTTTGAGTCTTCCTTCCATATTTTTTTTACCGCATTAGATTCGCGTCATCCCAGACAATTCCACTGATGTGGGGACTGACAGGATTCGCGCTTGTTGCGCGCTCTACACCTGCCGTTCGCATATACACGTTCCACAATGTCGGGCCCCAGGAGGTATTGCCTGCGATGAGATGCCGACCGTCCGGAAAGACTGAGTGGCACTGAGCGCAATGCTTTTTGAAAAGTTTTGCCCCGCGTTTCTCACTCCCAGGCGGGAGTTCAAATCCCGCTGTTATCTCTTCATCCGGTTCAAAACGAGAGGGTCGGCGGCGATGAGCGTCGGTGCGTCCTTGCTTCTCTTCAGTCCCATTGTCTGGAAAGCCATTGTCTTTTTCTGGGTCCTGAACCGTCATCGCAGCGTCTTCCAAATGAAGTCACGACCGGCGACGCGTGCAAAGCTACATGCGCAGACGGACTAGCAGGTCACTTATGCATTGAAAGTGTACTCGGATACATATTAGCAGTACACTTGACCTCTGGCATGTGCAACAGAAGACACCAACGACAACTTATGTCAGAGAAGGGGCCGCAAGAGTTTACATGCGAAACACTCCCCAAGTCTCAGCCGGCAGAACGAAAGGTGACCTGTACGTATACAGAGCTGCATTTCCTGACATGAGACGCAGGTGCTCTTACGAAGACAACGAACGTACTGAATAAAACTGAAAGATGCATCACTGAATTTACATCTACGACTTGGAGACGACCATTGCTCCTTGAAAAATGGAAGTAGATTAAGTGATCGACGAGATGCGGATTTGCGTTTCCACGGGACAGTTGGCGTTCCTCGAGATAAACATGCGTATTAGTGCATACCAGTTACGGCGCGCATCCGTCTGAAATTAAACGAAACAAGTACAGTGAATCTACGGAAAGCAGTTCTCCGACAGCAGCGGCTGTACCCGGCGCGGGGTCGGACAGGGCGCCAGCCGGAGGAGCCAACCGTAGCATGCATCGCGGACGGCTCTAACCGCCCTTCAACCGCCGATTCGCCACGACATTTAGTGTTGTAGGCCAACGAAGAAAAGTGGAAAGTACCGAATGTCATAACGGAGAGGAACTGCCGAAATGTAGGAGGCCTGCATTGGACGAAAGGAAATTAAATGAGTTCGGTACCTGTAAATGTATGCATATGTGTTTGTGTCTCTCTTGCTGCTGTGTCATTGGTGCATACGATATCGAGACAGCAGGTGAGTGAATACCGCAGTCATCCTTGTGTCTCTGTGCGCAAACCAGTATATAAAGGAATTAATGTGTACAAAGGAAGAATCCTGTTGAACACTTTTGTGTTTTCGACTGTATCCTCCATAGTTGCAAGCGACATGACGTTTAGACTGGACGATACCGTTGCCACGTAGACCGCTGTGCTCCGGGACACCCTGCCTTATCTTTTGGAAGGCTAACGCGGTCTCGTGTGGAGGTGTGTCTTAAGCTGGGGTCAGATTCTTATGGAACACCACAGTTGGATTCTGTGTGCATCTGAAAAGCCATGTATCGTCAAAGGCGGAGGGCCCTCTCCAAATTTTCCTACTGAAGGGACGATTTCGCTGAGAAGAAAGTGATCCGCTTGCTCTTGAGCTGCTCACTCGCATGTCTGAGATGTGCACAGTTATCTGCATAGAAACCTGTAACGTATATAGACGCGTCTGTGCACTGTACTACTCCGTCTATGAAAACTTCACGGCTTTTTCCCTACCATATAAATAGTAGTGAGCAGTTACCTGAAGTATCGTGTATGCGGTGCGGAAGCAACCCGTAGGAAACAGCATCCGCAGTTGCAGAACGGATAGGAAGCAACGAAACCGCTACTCATCCCTACGACGTGCCCACCTCTCACCAGAAGTCCTCAATCACACACGCACAAGGTGGCAATTCGGGAAGGCACTACCTCCTGACTGACAGGTTATCTTTGTCTCTCTGGATGTGTGTCTCAACCTTCTACTCTCCTTTGTTATACACACAGATGTCGGGAATGCGACTTCCCCTCCGCTTACGTCTTCGCCGGGAGAGCAACTCTGGTCGCAGCACGCAGCAGCGTTGACGGCGCTACGCCTGTGAGCGTGACCCTGTAGCCGGTTATTAAACTGCCTTCAAAGGAGGAAACTACCCCCACAGCAACAGACATGCTGCGAACAGAAATTCAGGCGTACCTGACTACACATGATGTTCTAATCGTTTTGATATATGCACTTACAACGTCAAGCGATGCAAGCCAATGGAAGGAAAGGATACGATTTTTCTCACTTATTTGTAGCACGTGTTTAAATCTCTTAACCCTTGCATACTGGAGGGCACACGGTTACCTAACAAAGAGGCCTTACGCATGCGTATAGGCCAAGGAATTTCTGAAACAGAAACCGTGGCGGACAACTATCAATGTAGTGTAGAGTGACGGGCGCCTACACGAACATACCACGGCTGGGTATAGTTTGGCCCATCCAGCGTATCAGACAGCGTGCGAAACAAATCAGCTTGTTCTCCTGCACTGCATTTTAAAGCATTTGCTTGCTACTGCACAGCTTGGTACCTGTTCCCAAGCAGTGGCTGACTACAGTGGAACTTTGATGAAAAGTTGCTTCATCAAAAAGAGAAAAAAAGGATAACCTGCAAGGTTTGCACCTGCCGTTGCATGTCCGTCTGCATTGGCTCTCCTACGCATCACCATCGTGCTGTGTCTTTCCCTGCTACTGCAGCTGCATGTGTTGCTGCACCCTAGGGAGCTCGAATTGAACCGGTGCCGTGTATACTGAAAAAGACACAGGTTCAAAATCCGTCTTGACTGTGTGAATCCCCGACACTTGTCCGCAAAGGCCTAGCGACACACACATACCCTGCAGGCGGCTGATAACTCATCTTCCCTAAAGAGGTGTCTTACTCCGCTGTTACCCTGCACACACACTCGGTTCTTTTCTCTCTTGCTCTCTGTCCCTTCTCTCTTGCTCTCTGTCACCCTTGCAGATTTGTCGTTGCCAGGGCTGCTAATTACACGGACTCACCTGACTCAGCTTCTTTTCACGAAGTGCCTTCTCGTGTGTGAAGCCTTTATTCGTAACACGTAGCTGCACCCATCCTCTATGCCGTGCCGCTATCATAACCTGGCTCGCATCTGCTCCCCACTATGTTACGACTTTTCACTGGTGAGGCATCAATGCTGCACGAGTTCAGAAGTGCAACTCAGATCATGTTGTCTAATAATTTTTTTCTTTGTTGCGTCTACACACTTCCACTTTCACTATTTCTCTCTCGTCCTTCATACACACGTTTATGTGTATACTTCGGATCTGACCTTTTAAATCCGCGTGTTGTCCTACACGTCTGGTTCTACGATTTTTGCGGGTATACCTCGTTTGCATTGCGATGGCACCCTTTGTAAGAAAATGCAGTCTTAGTGCCCTGATGTCACTATTTCTGTCACCTACGGTGACGCTACACGAGTTCCTTCGTCTGCAGCAGGGTGGCAAGAATATCTCATACGTATGTCACTATCGAATAAGAGTGAGATTGCCGAATGTGTTCAGTTCTTCGTCTCGAATGACCTCGTTTTTACTGGGGCAGTCCCTTGAATACGTCGTCGCCTACACCGTAAAACTTTGACCGCATATACAGGCACGTATAGGGAGGACGTATAGGTAGCATCTATGAACCTGTCTCGATCTTCCGCTCACGGGGCCATCTCACGCGTCACTTCGCAGGGAGATTAAGGTTAAAGTGACGGGTTTTGGCAAGGTGGCAATCGTTCCCATAATACCGCTACCCAAATGACAGCTGCTAGAGCCTATCCCCACAGGTAATAGATAGAGCTGCCTAAAAGTCGAAATTGGTGTCCCTCCGCGTTCATGCACCCTGCGTCGTGAAAAGCTGCAGGCAGGACCGCTGCACGTAAAACAGTGGGTGCTACGAACAAGCACAGCGACTCTTCCACGCCACCTGAGAAATCTTGTCAATACATCTACGCAGACCTACGAGTGTATACGGTACATCTATGCTCTCCTCTATATATAAACATGCATCATGACAACCTGCAAGCAGAAATGACTGCAGGCAAGACCACGAGCACTACAATGACATCAGCTCCTCCACGCTACCTGTTCAGAGCTATATACACATATGTATTGCTGTCTCTGAAATATTTTTGGCGTTTTCTCTATATTTCTACGCCTATATACGGTACCTCTATGTCGTCCTCTCTATGAGGGCATCCCCCTTAGCTCTGTGTGCACGGAGACATATATACACGCAAAGTGCAAATTCACCCGTCTCCGTATCACGCGCCGCGTCACCGCCTTTTTGTTGTGCGCGGGTGGCCACCGCGGTGCGTCTTGAGATTATTAGGAAATTTGGGGACGTAAGAGTCATGAAAAACTCCCTGAAGTCGTTGAGAACGATGTGCCTGGACCACTGTTACTAAGATGTACATTTGAGGTCCAGCAACGTGGATTGTGTCCTGGATACAGACTGAGTCTCCTACGTACCCTGCAAAAGCGTCTGTCCGCCTGCAGAATAACCTGAGGTGATTGCAAGATCGTCGCGCAGTTCGGGAAGATTTTCCCTTATTCCAGCGGTGCAGTAAATTTGTTTCGCGATTTGCATGAGAAGGGTCGTGTCAGCGGTGTCCGCACCAGCAGCGCAGTTCTACAGCGCCCGCACAGCACACCGGGTGATGATGCTACAGCACATTCATAGCGGTGCAATGCTAATGGCTACAAACCCGTGTAAGAAAACTTTCAATGACGTACAGAGGACTACTGGGCTGCAGCAATGCAGTAGAATGGCGCACGGCTCGAAGGGCTCGCCAGAGTGTTAGTTCTCGCCGAAGTAATTTAGTAAAAACTCATGCGAGGCGTTCGCGCGGAGAACGTCTGCCTCTGCTCTCCTATCTGTCAAAACTGTTTGTTCACTGTCTCGGTTTTCAGCAACGTACTCCACCATCTTGCCATTTTTACAAGTCTTCTTCACTGTCGATCATCCTCTTGTTAGGTTTTCACCCACGCAGTCTCTCTTGTTCGTTTTGTTTCCTTTTTCTTGAGCCCCACTTCTCGGATATCTTCCTCCCTTGTTCACAACCACCTCTCGTGAAGGGGAGTTCTTTCACTTTCCTACTATCTACATGTATGTCTTCCATTACATCCGCCAGACAGGTAGTCACTGACAAGTCCAGACACACAAAAGTCACTATTCCTGTTTTCACAAATCTACTGCAGAATCACTTGGGCCCATACACATGTGTACCTCAATTTGTCCTGCCACTTCACACCTATAATCTACCCAGAAAGGTGCTCTCGTGCACATGTTTACCTTCACAAATATATATATATATATACTCACAAATATATAAACGTACTTCTACGCTCACATCTGTATACATATTGTATATGCATATGTATGCGTATAGGTATGTATACACAAACACGTAACATATTTCAGATATGTGTATCTACAGCTTCACATGAATTCCTCTTCTTTTTCCTTCAATCACCTCCGGGGACCGAAAATTCTTGTCACATTTGCATATCTTTCCCACATAAAGCGCTTTCATCTTCCCCCCCTCCCGGAAGTCTTTGCACGTTTGACTTCTTTACATATCTCGGTTTTCCGCCTCCCTCATTCTACTTTGTCGTGCCTTCCACCAACGAAGTGGCCACAACCACTTCTCTTCATCAAAATTATTGACAGCTTTCCCCTCGTACACAATACCAACGTAAGCCGCCTCTGCATTAGCTGTCTGAAGTGAAAAAGCGGTGACCTTGATAAGCCGTTCACTTTCACACAGATCCGTTTCTCTGTAAGACGCGCAGTCCTCCTCCACCGGAACTACTGCTGTCCCCGCTGCTGTTTGTCGTTGCGGCTGCTGCTATTGCTGCCGCTGCTCCAGCTGCTGGTATTGCTGCTGTTCCTGCGGCTGCTGGTGTTGCTGCTGCTGCGGCTGCTGGTGCGGCTGCTGGTGTTGTTGCTACTGCGGCTGCTGGTGTTGCTGCTGCTGCGGCTGCTGCTGTAACTGCTAATATTGCTGCTGCCGCTGCTCTTCGCCTGACCCAGTTTGTCTGCTAGGACAAAGTCATTTTTTGCTGCTGTTGCTGTGGCTCCTTTGCCAGCCGCTCCCTTCCTCCTCCGTTTGATCAAGCGGCACCGCCCCGTCACAGTTGTCCCGTCCCATATCTACCTTATGTTGCTTTGTTTATTGCTGCTTCTGTTCGTCGATTACATGCTGCTCCTGCTCGTACCAGCCCGCTGCTGCTCGATGCGGTAATACGCGCCGGTGTCCGTCCTTTCCCCCATTCTCTCTCCTCTTCTGCCGCCGCTGCAGCTCAACGGGAGAAAAATTTTGGCGGCGATGGCACATCCCCACTTCAATCTTGTGTTTCCTTGCGACGGCCGCTTCCGCTGCAGCTGCTCCACTTCCCTCCACCGATGCAATTCCTTCTTTTCCTACTCCTCTTCCGCGTGTTCTTCTGCCGCTGCTGTTGTTCCTTCCCTTCCCACTGCGTTGCCCGCCTCGAAGACAAAAAGATCTTCTACCGCCGCGCCTTCCTCTTCTGTTGCTGCTCCGCTTTCTTCGACTGCCGCTGGTGCTCCTGCTGCTGCGGACGTCCCCTTTCCCTGTGCACTTGTTGCTTCTTTTCCTTTCTCTTCTTCAACTGCTGCTCCTGCTCCTTCTCGTTGTGCAGCGAGTGGCCCTTTCGCTGTCGCTACACGTGGCACTTTCTCTGTCGCTGCGCCTTCTCCTGCTCCCGCTGGTGTCACCGTGAAGGCGGCTGCTCTCGACGCTGGTACCGTTTCTGTTTCTGCTGGTGTTTCTGCTGCAGCGTCTGCTGCTGCTGCGCCGTCTGCTGCTGGTGCTTCTGCTGCAGCGTCTGCTACCGCTGTTTCTCCTGTACTGGCTGCTGCCGGTTCTCCTGCTGCAGCGTCTGCTGCTGATGTTTCTGCTGCACCCCCCGCTGGTGGTTCTTCTGCTCCAGGATGCGCTGCTTCTGCCTCGGCTGCAGCACTTGCTGCGGGTTCTCCTGCCGCAGTATCTGCTGCTGCTGCTGCTCCTCCTCCTCCTCTGGCAGACGGTACCCGCAGCAGCAGGTGAGTATTACGTGGCAGGGGGGGCAACGGGACGGCTCGGATGCCCTGCAGCAGCAAACCGCGCAGAGTCACAGCAAAAACGTCTCTGTTGCAGTCGGTCGCCAACTCGTGGCCCTGTGATATACACTCCTCCTTGCAGATTTCCGGAGTTAGCAACTTATACAGAAGATACTCTTATTTATATTACATCCGTCTCTCTCACTGCGTGCGCTTGCACAGCATAACAAACAGACGAACGCCACAACAGCACGTACACACTATATATATATATATCGGAGAAGAGATAAGAAGATGAACTTGTACGTAAGCACACTCGACAAAAAGTAGACACATAAGACGCATACTCGTTCTTTATAGGACGACACGGATACACATATACATATGTATATATATCTTGAAATTACAGACAACCACGCATGTAGTCAGAGAGTTCCGAATTCTCTCTTTGTATGCATACATACATATGTGTAGAAATACATATACACATATACGTAGATGAACTGCGGAGAAATGTCTATACATACATATATAGATAGATAGAAAAACTTGTACACAGCGACGTTGGAGAAGCACACATATTACATGCATATTTACTTTTTTATAAGAGGACACGTACCCCCACACATTTACATATATAAATACTGAAGCTACGCACACCAAGAATACAGGCGGATAGCCCCGGCTCGTGCTTCTCTCTCGAAAGGCAGAAGACCTACTGAGAAATGCCCCCCCCCCCCCCCCCCCCCCATGCAAAGGAGCAGCCTGCAGAATTTTTTCGCCAGCGTGTCCGCGTTGCCACACGCACTTCGACGAGGACGGTCGCAGAGAAGCAGCCGACCTCCTCCCCCATAAAAACACATCGGCCCGGACGCATGCGAGCATCATCATTCACGTACATACACGTATACGATTTTCATGTAGGCCTTCACACGAGAGACATAAACCTGGGCAGCTAAACATATGTATACAAACACATACACACACATATACTAAAAGTACGCGAAAAATATGACCCCGTCTCACTCTCTATTTCTCTGCATGTGAAAGACACATGTAAATACAAGACACACATCAATACAGATATACGTGGATACACATATACACGTACATATATTATACATATGTGTAAATACGGAGAGATACACATGAAAGGGCATACATGTGTGTACAGCCATACACGTATATATTAAGTATATACGAATGTAAGACATATATTCTATACATACATACGTGTGTATACACAAACATATATTTATATACACATACATGTATTGGTATGTATGTATTGACGTAGACATGCACACAGACAGACAGATAGACACATACACACACACACACACATATATATATATATATATATATATATGCACAAAGACGCAGATATACGTACATCCAACATACACGTGTATAAGCAGTCAGGTGGCGTTCCCAAAAATAGGCTCTTCTTCTTCTTGGCGAATGTTTCTCCTTTTTAGGGGCAACAAGAACGTCCCCGCAACACTTCCTCAGAAGAGGAGGAAGGGAAAACGCAGCGGTTGTCGCAGCAGCAGCACCAGCAAAGGACTCACTGTCATATCGACGAGATAACGAGAGACACGCTCCAGCACACGCCCGAAGAGACCCGGCACTTGAATCGACGCCATGTCCAAAAAAACGTCCGGCACTGCAGCAGCAGCAGCAACAGCAGGGGAGGCCGCAGCCGCGGCACGTGCGGCAACAGCAGCAGCCGCATCACAGCAGGAGGGAGGCGCACGAGTCGATCCAGCAGGAGCAGCAGCACAGCAGCAGCAGCACTGCAGAACTGCAAGAGCGGCGGTCGAGCAGGACGAGCAGCAGCAACACGACAACCAGACGAAACGTGCGGCTCGAATTCTTCTTCTCTCACGTCCCCTCTTTCTCCTTATAAATGTTCGCACATCTGCGAAGATTCACGTAAACATTCATTCTCTCTCTATATACACATACATATATATCTATATATATACATACGCATATATACACATATATACATACGCACATACTCATATATATATATATATATATATGTACGTTTTGGCATGGGTGTAGACAGTTATGTGGCAATGTTAGTCGGTCACTTACGTGTAAAATAACACATGCGGAGCAGTTCCCCAGTAACAAGGCAGCCACGCGTTTGTATTCATAAATTCGAGGTATATCACGTGCTTCACATCACTTATTAGACTTCTGCAAGTCTACAACTGCGCTCCAGCAGAAAAGAAACCCCACGCACGACACGCAGAAGCAGAGCAGGGAGCCAAGAACAGCCCAGCAGGATCCACCCGTTTCCGCAAAGAAAATGGCTTACATATATATATATATAAACATGTACATACATATACATAGATGCGTCTACAACTACATACATACACATATATACGCATATTTATATATATATATATAGCAGCCGCAGTAGCCGGAGCTGTGTACGAAGAAACAAAAGAAGGGGCAAGAGCAGCAGGAGCTGCAGAAGAAGAAGACGGCGCAGCAGCAGCGGCTGTCGAGGAGGACGAAGCAAAAGAAGACAGAGCACCAGCAGCAGCCGGAGCTGTGGATGAAGAAGAACAAGATGCAGCAGCAGCAGCTGTGGAGCACGCAGGAGGACGAGCAGCAGCAGCAGCAGATGTAGGCGAAGAAGAAGGAGGTGCAGCAGCAGCAGCAGGAGCTGAGGACGAAGGGAAG
>KL647296.1:852023-901316 GCA_000727475.1 Sarcocystis neurona
TGAGGACGAAGGGAAGGAGAAGAGAGAGCAGCAGCAGCAGGTTCTGTGAGTGAAGAAGAGGAATACGAAAGAGCAGCAGCAGCAGGTTCTGTGAGTGAAGAAGAGGAATACGAAAGAGCAGCAGCAGCAGGAGCTGTGGACGAAGACGGAAGACGAGCAGCAGCAGTAGCAGTCGCGAAAGCAGTCGCTCTTTTTAAGAGGAGGACACTCTCCAGCAGTAGCAGCAGCTGTGGAAGCAGCTGCACCAGCAGCAGCAGCGGGAGGAGCAAAATCGAAGAGGATAACTACTCGCATACGAAGGCGTGGCAGCACAGGCGGAGCAACAGCAGCAATGGGAAGAAGGAAGGTAGCAGGAGCAGCACATGAGCAGCACAGAAAGAAGCACCAACGGTAGGAACAGCAGCATCCGGTGTCTTGCAGGAATGTGTGTCGCGCGCGTACAGCAGCGGAGAGGAGGTGGGCCAGGGCAGCAGCTGCTGCAGCAACAGAAGCAGTCGCGCGGTGATCCTCGTAGTCGTAGCGCAGCAGAGGACGGACCCCGGCGGCCGCCAGACGCACGCGGCAGCAGAGATATAGCAAAGAAAGCAGCCACGGCAGCAGCAGCAACACACCGCTGGCTAGGGCAGCGGCACCAACACACCGCTGGCTACGGTAACAGCAGCAACACACCGCTGGCTACGGCAGCAGCAGCAACACACCGCCTGTTGCGGCAGCGGCAGCAGCAGCAACACACCGCCAGCTACGGCAGCAGCAGCAGCAGTGCGGAAGCAGCACCTTCGCAGTAGCAACGGCAAAATCAAAAGAGAAGCAGCAACGAGAGACATAAACGTAAAAAGCAAATGTCGATGCGGGGCGGGGCGGGGTCGTCTGACCACCGGGACGGAGCAATAGACTTACTTTCTACGTGGAAGGCAGCGATGGGCGAGAGATTCAACGCGGCTGCCTGAGTTATTCCCCAGAGAGTTGCAGCAGCAATAGACGGTTCGGCAGCAAGGGCAGTTGAATCTTGAAAATAATCTGCAGCAGCAGCAACCGCAGCAACAGCTGCTTCTTGCGCGTCTTGCAAATCTTGTGCGGTAGCAATGAAACACTCCAGGCTTCTTCGGACTTGTACAGCTGCTGCAGCGACTTCTGCTGCGCTGGTGCTGCCTTGCACAGGACTTCCACCGCGTCCTTCATATTCTTCTGCTGCTGCTCCAGATGGTCTACTTTCCCTTTCTTGCCCCGGCACAGAATGTCCCAACGAAGACACAGATAACGTGGCATCATCAGCAGCAGCAGCCGGAAGGCCACCAGCAGGAGCAGCCGGAGGGGCACCAGCAGCAGCAGCGGGCGGTTCTCGTTTCTCTTCTTCGTCTCCAGCAGCACGGCGATGCGCCTTGAGTTCCTGCTGTTCTCCTAAAGCGCCCTCACGTGGCTCAGCAGCAGCTTCTGCTGGAGAACAAGAAGTCAACGAAGAAGGAGCAGCAGCAGCCCTGTCGGTAGCCGCCGCAGCAGCTACTGTCATGTCTGTAGCAGTGGCGGCCACCACGAGGGCAGCAGCAGGAGGCTCAGTTGCTGCCGGAGTCCCGGCAACACGAAGAACCGACGACAATGGAAAAGAAGAAGAAGTGGGGACTTCTCTTGCTGCAGATGTGGAAGAAGTTGCACCGCCTAAGGCAGCAGAAGCTCGCGCAGGAGCAACAGGCGCAGGAGCAACAGGCGCAGCAGCACCAATAGTAGGCGAAGCAGGAGACGTGCGGACGAGATTTGATGCCGCAGCAGCTGCTGCTGCTCCTGCTGCTACTGGGGAGAAAGCAGAGAAAATCTGCGCGGCTGCAGCAACTGTCTGCGGATCTGCTGAGGGCAGTGCCAAGACGATGACCAGCGGCATGTAAGCCTCTGTTATCAAAAAACGAAGAAGAAAAGCCAGCAGTAGCAGCAGCACAGGACCATCCTCAGCGGGACGGATCCCAACAGGAATTGCAGCAGTACAGGACGCGGAGAAACGGAGCGGCAGCAGGAGCAGGCGCAGCACGAGAAGCAGCCGCAAGAGAAGCAGCAGCAGATACAAGCGAAGCAGTGGAGAGACCGACACAGGCACAGCACGAGGAAGAGGAAAGACAGCAGAAGAAGAGAGATATACAGAATCCACTTCAAAGTTCCGCATTCAGCAGGGAAAGACGCAGCTGCTCTAGGAACACTGCAAAGTGATCCACAGTAGCAGCAGCAGGTGTTGCAGCAGCACCAGCAGCAGGTGTTGCAGTACCAGCAGGACAGCCGCTTCTTTTTCTTCTGTGACCAAGGGAAGCAGAGCACTCGACGCAGCAGCAGCGTCAGCAGCAGCAGTGTCAGCGGCGACAGCAGCAGCATCCCCGTGCACCGCGCTACGTTCGTCTCTTCGAACGTTTCACTTTTATATGGACAACATCGCAGGAGCTGTGCCCCGAGAGAATCCCAGAGCAGTCAGCCACGTTGGGACGCCGACGCAGCACAGCAGCACCCGCAGCCGCACGCGCTTTATAACGCCAGAGCGGCAAAGTTTTTTTCTTCAAAGAAGACGAGCGGCACCAGCTGCAACGCGGCACAGCAGCATCAGCAGCAGCAACGCGGCACAACAGCATCACGAGCAGCAACGCGGCACAGCAGCAGCAGCAACGCGGCACAGCAGCAGCAGCAACGCGGCACAACAGGAGCAGCAGCAACGCGGCATCGCAGCAGCAGCAACGCGGCATCGCAGCAGCAGCAACGCGGCATCGCAGCAGCAGCAACCCGGCATCGTAGCAGCAGCAATCCGGCATCGCAACAGCAGCAACCCGGCATCGCAGCAGCAGTAACACGGCCCCACAGCAGCCGATGTGGCGCGCGCGCTTTTAGGGGGAAGTACAGATCGGCGCCCCCAGGAGGATGCACCACAACACAAGGAGCAACACCATCAGCAGCAGATTCTTTTGCTGGTGCTGCACACAGCGACAGGGATCGCTCAACACCACATGCATCAGTCCTCCTCTTCCGTTGAAGGGAAAGCAGATGCAGCAGCAGCAGCAGGACCCCTTATACCGGCATATCACGGCAGCTTTATGGCGGCACGGCAGGAAAAAATCTGGCAGCAGCGCCATACTGAGCTTGCGTTTCTTCATAAAAACACCAACAGCAATAACAAAGATTTGCAAGTGCTGCTCCTGCTGCTGCTACCGCTGCTGTTACTGCTGCTGCTACAACTGCTGCTACAACTGCTAATCGTGCTGCTCCTACTGCTGCTGCTGCTACTGCTACCGCTGCTCGTACTGCTGCTACAGCTGCTGCTGCTACAGCTGCTGCTGCTACAGCTGCTGCTGCTACGGCTGCTGCTGCTACGGCTGCTGCTGCTACAGCTGCTGCTGCTACAGCTGTTGCTGCTACAGCTGCTGCTGCTACAGCTGCTGCTGCTACAGCTGGTGCTATTGGTATTGCTGCTGCTGCTGCTACCCTCCTGCTGTTGTTGAAAGTGCAATGCTGCTGCTCCTCCTGTAGTGCCCTCCTAGTGCTGCTGCTGCTGTTGTTGACTCTCTCACGCTGCTGTTTTTTTTTTACGAAAGCGGCCGCCCTGCTGTTTGGCGAAACGCTCCTGCTGCGGTGGCCCTGTTGTTTCCCTATTCAACGTGCTGCTGCTGCTACTTGGCGTGCTGCTGTTTCTCCTGTTGCCAAGAGTGACCAAAATTATCGCAGGGCTGCTGCTGACGGGGTTGCTGCTGCTGCTGCTGCGAGATGAGTCGAACCTTCCTCAAAATCTTCCTCGCCAAAATCAAGCAGCGGTTCCGTCGCTGCTTCATCGGCAGAGGGTCGCCTGCCCCCCGCGGCTGCTTCTGCGGCAGCAGCAGCAATGAGAGAAGCAGCAGCAGCAGCGCCAGTAGAGCCCATCCGTCGAACCGAAGACCCTGTTGCTGTTGCTCCTGCAGACACCGCAGCTCCACCACACCTCACACACACTTTCTTCCTCAACTGTTGCAGGCCTCTTCTTCCGTCCCAACGTGTCTTTAGACGCTACTTCTGTTGCCGTGTAGCGGAGTCTGCTGCTCTCTCGCGCCCTCTTCTTCTTGCTGCTGCGGGTGAAACGGTCTTGCTGCTGTTACTGACTCCGCTGCTCCGCGGCTGCTCCACCTGCTGTTCTCGTTCTCTCCCCTCCCGTTGTTGCTGCTGCAGCCGAAAAGATGGTGCTGCTGTTACCGTAGCTGCTGCAACGTCTGACGCTACATCCGATAATGCGACTTCTCCTTCCTTCCCCTGACGCTGCTGCGCGGCTCCTCTCCCTGCTGGTGCTCCTCCTTCTTCCTGCTGTTGCTGCTGCTGCTTCTGTCACTACTGCAACTGCTGCGGCTGCTGCTCTGCTGGTGGTTTCTTCTCCACGTCTACGTGTGTGTGTGTGTCTGTCAGATATACTCCCAAAATCGCGACACGCGCCGGCGTGACAAGTCGACGCTGCACAGAAATGCATGCGATGATGCTGCGCACACTCGGGTGTACGTACACCTCAAATGTGGCCGAAGAAGACGCTCTCTTGTGAGCCCGGCGCACCCACATCCGGAGAAACGCGTGTCGAAGCGTCCGAAGAAGAAGTGGTCCCCCTCCATCACAGAAAAGTGGACACGTTTTTGTGTGTGTACCTCCTCTTGAAAGTACGGTGCATCATCTCGAAGCTGCGTTCCCCTCCCTCTCCATGTATGCGTAGATATCTATGGAAACGAATGTAGGACCTCTTCCGCGGAATTTACTCCTCCCTTTACACATAGACGCATAGACATCTACGGGAACAAATATACCACCTCCTCTCAGAAAGTCGTGTCCCTCTCTCTGTATATATGTAGATATCTACAGACAGCAGTAACCGGCTGGGTCCGGGAACCGGGCGCAGCAGATCTCGTCCACAGCAAAGAAATGAATCCACCTGGATGGAAAGGACCATCTCTACGAACTCCTCGAAAATCCCCGAATTCCGCATGTATATATAGACGTATATTTGTGTGCACAGGCGCTTGCAACCTACACATGCGTGTATATATTTATGAGTGTGTCCTGGTGGTGGAAGGAATACACAGAAGAGGAGTCCTACGACTCCGTTGGTATACAGGATCGACACATACACATATATATAAAACACATACATATATCTATATATATGTATAGCACGAAGATATGTTCACACATATATTTATGTATGTCAGTGTAGAATGTAGCAGGAGGTCAGTAGATGTGTGCACTTTTGAATACCACCCTTTTAAACCGCCGCTTCCCCCCCCCCCCCACACGTGTATCGTACACACGTTACACATATATATACGGCTATATATACATAGGTTGTTGCGCCACGTATATACCTATGTGTGTGTAGGCGGGCGAATGTATGGGAAGAAGCACCGGTATGTAGACGTGTTCATATTAAGGCAGCGAGAAGCGGTCACGCGGCCGGAGGTGTATGTACACCGGAGAAGACCCGTAAACTTCCAACTTCCTCGACTTTCTGCGTCTGCGAGGGCACGTCACCCGATAAAAAGAGAGGACAGCAAAGTAGCCGTTTTGTCTCGCGTCTTCGGGCCCCGTCTCTCTCTTCTGCGTGGACACACGTGCGTGGCGTACGTCGCAGATCGAGGCAGCGACCCCCAAACAGAGACGGGGCGCGCCACAGGCCGAAGAGCCACCCCGCGACCGGAGAAAAACGTCGCCCGTCTCTTTTTTTCTCTCCGTACTTCAAGTCATTTCATGTACTTCTCCTGTGAAAGACGTATATATACCCACATACTCACACATACACACACATACATACAAATACATACATACATGCATACATACATACATATACATACATATACAAACATATACATACATACATACATATACATACATATACATACGTACATATACATACATACATACATACATATATACACATACATACAGTCTCCCTCTCCGCTTCCTGCTTTTTCCCCCTCTTTCTTTCTTAGGTCTCCCGCTTTCTCTTACATGTGTGCACACGTGTCTCTCTATCTCTTTCGCTACATATGTATGCGTATGTGAAACGCCGCATGGATATATGCACACGCACAGATACACGTACGAGCGCACTTTCAACAAGGGGAAGAGCTTCGCGTGGGACTTTGTTGGGGTTCGTTTCTGCTGGTTGCTCTTCTGCTGTGTTAGACGTCTCTGTCGTGTGCGTGGGATCTCGAGTAGCAGCAGCAGCAAGAGAACAGCAGCAGAAGACGAGGAGTCACTTACCGAAGGCTGCTGCTGCAGCCGCAACGCTTGAAGCAGTGTTGGGTCCTGCAGCAGCACCAGAAGTCGGGTCTGCTGCTGCTGCTGTGCGCCCGTCCCCCGCGGTTCTGCTGCTGCTGCTTCCCGAAGACACGCTGCTGCTTCTTGAAGCGCCGTCTCCGGCAGCAGCTGCCGTTGATCCACTCGCCGAGGCAGGAAAGGCAGCAGCAGCAGCAGGAGCGAAAGCCACATGGGGAGGAAAGTGTCGTTCGTCGCTGCTTCCCGTCGCTGCTGCGCGCGCTGCTTCCTCCGACTGCTGCTGCTCCTGCTGCCTGGTGTTCGTCGCAGGAGATGATGCGGCAGCCGCAGCGACAGCAGAGGGAATTGACGAAAAAGGAGAAGAAACTCGCCCACGCTGCTGCTGTTGCTGCTCTCCGAGGAGAAAACTTCTCCTTCTTCTCTCTGCCGATATTGTCCCTCGCGCGCCTGAAGACAAGGACGGTGCTGCAGCAGCAGCAGCAGGTGTTCCAGCACTTGCTGTCTCGCGCTGCCGTTGCTGCTGCTGGTCCTGCTGCTGCTGTCGGGGAGACGCGCCTTCTGCTGCCGCAGCTCTTCCTGCTGTCGCTCCAGCTTCTGCGGCCACACCAGGAACAGAAGCCCCGCCGACGCGCCCTCTTCCTCCGCGTTGCTGCCATGGCGCTGCTGCGGCTCTCCCTCCCCCTGCGTGGGGCAGCGCAGGCGCTCGGCAACTGCAGCAGACGCAACAAGAGGAGAAACAAAAGCAGCAGTAGAAACAGCACCAGAAACAGGAATCGCAGCAGCAGCAGCAGAAACAGCAGCAGCAGCAGGAGAAACGGCAGCAGCGGCAGAAACAGTCGCAGAGATAGCCACGGTGGCAGGGGCAGCAACACGCGAACATATGCTCACAAACACATAGAAATACCCGGTATACATTTACATATTTGAATATTATACATATATACATATCATCAAGTATGACTACTATACATACGTAATACATGAACAGATACACATTTATATATGTACACATATATATTTATATGCATACATATTTATATATGTACACATATATATATATATATATACATATATATGTATAGGAGATAGGTTCAATATTATACATACGTACATACATACGTAAGCATATATATATATATATATACATAGATGGGAACGTGTGACTATAAACTATACGCAATATATTAGCAGACATACATACAAATATGTGTCCACACACACACACATGTAAGTATACACAAACATATATATATATGTATATATATGTTTATGTATGATATGAGCATTAGTGTATATGTGGACGATATGCGTAGCGAAGGATCGACGTGAAAGTCTCCACGAATGTCTCCAGTACATATATACAAACCTATGCCCGCGTTATATATACTTATACATCTATATACTATACACATGTATATGTATATACATACGTGCACATATACATATATATATATGTATTATCGCGATTGGTGTAAGCTCGACAGATCATACCTATGTATTCCATATGTAAAATATTTAAGCCTCGATACGGAAATTCACAAATCTTGCATACATATATATATATGTATGTATATATCCGCATATATATATGTATACTTCTATCTCCAGACATACGTATATGTGTGTATATTACATAGAAAATAGAATGGATGAAGATTTACATCTGTTGCATCTGTATACCCACCTCCACATACAGATACATGTATATATGAAGAAATGTGTGTAGAGTCAGATACCCTGGGTACGTATACATTTACATCTACATATATACACGTATGACGATGTGTGAGGAATCGCACATCTTGCACATGTATTTACATATAATGTTCAAGAGAGAAAAGATGAGAAATCAAAGAGCCTTGTACACCTGTCCAGAAATACTATTAAAAAGATGACATGATATATAGAAAGAGATTTCCACGAATTTTGTCGTCCACTCATATACATGTATACGCATATATATGTACACACGGGTGAGCACAGAAGAGACGGAGATTATTGTAAGGCGGCTCGAACTGGACAGAAGAGAGACGGAGACCAAAAGACAGAGAGACGGAGGTGCTTGGCATTCGAGGAGGATAACAAAAGACACGTATTTCGAGGATTTGTGGCTGCACCCGCTATACGTATCAAATCGGTGGCGCCTACTATGACACCGCATACACCCATACATACACGCATGTATCAATAGAGAAAAACGAAGAAGAGGAGAGATCCGGAAAAGGCGGAGGAGGAGACCACCAACGGAGAAACGCAGAAATTGAGAGACCGAACGTCAGAAAGACGGAAGGGGGGGACGGGGGAGAGGAGGAGCGCGCAGGTGCATGCACGTCATGCCACAAACTGATGAAAAGTCGGGGACGTCAATTTACACAGAAACACCAAAAAAACGACATACATATACATATATATATATTTACATACATATATAAATAGAGAGAGAGGGGGGAGGGGTGATATATGTGTTCTCATACATGTCATGTATAGACAACATACACGTGTACGCATATTGAGAGAGACGGAGAGAAAATGGCAACAGGGCGACACGCATATGTCCACACAGAGAAAGGTGCATACATATAGAGATATATATAGAGAGAGATATATAGAGATATAGATATAGATGGATATAGATGGATATAGATGGATATAGATAGATACATATAGATAGATATAGAGAGACAGATATAGATAGATAGATAGACATACATAGATAGATATAGATAGATATAGATAGATATAGGTAGATATAGATAGATAGATATAGAGAGATAGACATAGATATAGATAGATGCAGATAGATAGATATAGATATAGAGATATAGATAGAGAGATATAGATAGACAGATATAGAGAGATAGATATAGAGAGACAGATATAGAGAGACAGATATAGATAGATAGATAGATCTAGATCTAGATAGATAGATGTAGATAGATATAGATATATATATAGATATAGATAGATATAGATATAGACAGATATAGATAGATAGATATAGATAGATAGATAGATATAGATAGATAGATATAGATAGATAGATATAGATAGAGATAGATATAGATAGAGATAGATATAGATAGATAGAGATATAGATAGATATAGATAGGTCGATAGCTATTGATAGATATATATAGATAGATGTAGATATATATAGATAGATGTAGATAGATATAGATAGATGTAGATAGCTATAGATAGATATACGTAGATAGAAGGAGATAGATAGATATAGACATATATATATACAGATAGATAGATAGATAGAGACATAGGTATATGAGGTAATAGTGACGGAGTGGGAAGTAATAGTGAGAGAGTGGGAAGAGGTTGCTATTGAGACAGAGTGAGAAGATATATATCTGTATACATGCGACATACGAACATACATACAAATGCACACATGTATACAAATATATATATATATATGGAGAGAAAAGGAGAGGAAGAGAATATGCGTCCACATGCATGAAGTGAAAGCAATCGAGATATAGAGACACACGAAATTGCACATATATATACGTATACACAAATATATAGAGACACAGATAAGCAAGCCGATAGTTATTATGTATAACTATACACGCAACACATGTATAGAGATAGATACATATATAAGGAGAGAAGAAGAATCGAGGTATTCTTACATGGGGCAGATAATGCTGGTGCTTGCCGTTAGCCACTGCTGCAAACAGGAGAAGTGGAAGGAATGACTGCAGGGCAACTTCTTGAAATCCTCCCCATGCCCACGAGGTTCTCTGCAAATAACGCAGAACAACTTCCCTGCCTTCTTCTCTTGCCGGCTGCTGCTGCTGTCGGTCTTCCTCTTCTTCTTCTCTCCTGCTGCTGCCGTCCTTCTCCCCGTCCCTTCTTCGTCTTCTCCTGGGCCTCCTCGCGTTCTCTGCACTTTCTTCTTCTTCGGCCGGCCAGCACTGCTGCTCCTGCCTGCTGCATGCTCTTCTCTTCTCCCTCCGGCGGCTTCCGCTTCCGCCTCGGCGCCGCCACCACCGGGGGCCTTTCCTTCTCCTCCTTCTCCTCCTCCTTGTCGTCCTCCTCTTTCTGGTTTTCTTCTTCTTTCGGCCGCCGCTGCATCTGCTGCTGTTCCTGCGCTACTACTGCTGCTGCTGCTGCCAGTCTCCCTTCCATCTCCCTCTGCAGCAGCAGCCGCGCCATCTCCGCCGCCGCTTTTCGTGCTCCCCGCTGCTTCCCCTTCTTCTTCTTCTTCGTCTTCCTCTTCCGACAATTCACTTTCTTCTTCTTCCTCTTCCTCTTCTTCATCTTCTTCCCCGTCTACGTCCGGGAGCGCACTGGCCAGCGCTCTGCAGACCAGCACGTGGTTTCGCAGCGCATGCATCTGCACACAGCAGAACAAAACGGCCCATAAAGAAGACAACACACCCCCCCCCACATGAAAAAAGAGACGAAGAAGATGCGAGGGAGGAGACCTTCCTGTGGAGAGGAGAAGAGGAAGTCTACGCGGAAGAGACGAAGGCTCGCGCGAGGCCGTTCCATTGCGCACGGCGGGCAGAAAAGGACCGAAGCCAAGCGAGAAAAGCGGGATGGGTAGTAAAAACGAGAAAAGACGAAAAAGGAAGACAGGGGCGACAGGACCGGAGAAAAAAGGCATGCGAAGGAAAGGAAGGCGTATAGAGGACAGAGCGACACGAACGCCCACACAGAGAGAGACGAGACGGAGAGAAAAACGGCACTGAGAAACCACCAGGAGACAAAAACGAAAATAAAAAAAGAGGGGAAGGACAGAAGAAAAGGGGAAGGACAGAAGAAAAGGGGAAGGACAGAAGAAAAGGGGAAGACAGAAGAAGAAGAGGGGAAAAAAGAGTGACGTAATTGGGGGAAAAGACGCGCCTAACGCTGCGTCCTCCTCCTCCTCCGTGTGGGAGCCACCGCATGCAAAACGTCTGCAGGAGGGAAAAGCATGCAGTGAGCGTGAACAGGGAGATCCACGTGGAAAAGGAGGGCAAACAAACGCATGCACAGATACTGGAGAGGAGACATACTAAAAGGACGAAAAGGAGAAGAAACCGGAACAAACCAGCAGGAAGAAAATGAGGCAGCAGCGTGACCAAAAACAGACGCATGCAACTCACCATCACTCACCATCTATGGCAATAAAACAAACTCGGTCTCCGCAAATATACACACATACATACGCACATATATATATGAGCGTACACATACATAGAGAGAGACAGATGCGATTGATATATATATATATATGTATATGTTTGTGTACATATGACCTCCACGTAGCTCGATAATGACATATATACATATATATATACACACCGGAATATATTTACATATATAGAATGTGACACATATACGTATATATATATATCTTTGTATCTACATTACCTGGACATAATTCTCTATATTTGTATGCATGTTATCTCTACATACGTTTATGAATACATATATATGTACACATACATACTTTGCTTTTCCGTATTAGCTACACACACGTCTGTATATATATACAGAAAGAGAGCGGGGTGAATCTGTGAACTACGTACGCGTCGTCCAAGATTGCAGCACAAAATACACATATATATACGCGTGTGGCTATACTAGAAACGCATGCAAACTTCTTCTCTGTATAGATATGTGGCTGTGATTTGGTTTCAAAAGAGAGACTCTCCCGCGGAAAACGAAAACGGAAAAGTGAGGGACACGCGAAGAGTGCAGACTTCCACGCAGCCCCTCCACATAAATTTGTGTCTCGCACTCCATCCGTCCACCTACATGAACATATCTCCGTTTTTACATATATTTATAACTACGAGTATATCTACACATACACACGATGCCACGCAAACACGTATAAATACAGAGTCAAAGATATATATATATATATACGTATGAAGAAAATGGCGTGCTCATACTCACCCTCGACGCAGGCATGTATAAATACATATATATGCGTAGATATAGTTGCTTTTACTGGCATATGTAGCAGCATATATATATATATATGCTGGGCACAGGTGTAGTCCTCCAGATCTCTATGTATATACATGAATATAAACATAAAGGCGTGAGCAGACTCCTCCACGCAAATCTGTCTATCTCTATAGACAGCAAAGTATGTATGTGTACATATATATGTATTCATAAACGTATGTAGAGATAACATGCATACAAATATAGAGAATTATGTCCAGGTAATGTAGATACAAAGATATATATATATACGTATATGTATCACATTCTATATATGTAAATATATTCCGGTGTGTGTGTATATATCTATAGCTATACACATATGTGTATGCATGTATGCCTTCACATATAAATATATACACATATATATAGATAGATATATATGTGTCTACGTGCACACACGTATGCCTATCTATTTACGCATGTACATATACACGTGTAACCTTCTGTGTACATAGATGTATATGGATGTATAGCTACACACATATACAAGTACATATATATATATATATGTATGGACACGCGTATACCCATCTATTCATGTATACGTATATACATGCAACCTCCCCTATAGACTAATGTATATGTATGTATAGCCACATATATGTGTATATATATGTGGACATGCGTATACCTATCTATCTACATATGGATATATATACATGCGTACCTTGTCTTCTATGCCTACGTGTATTCAACCATGATATTCAAGTACATACACGCAGACATATATACATATATATACATATAGAGAGAGAATATGAGATAGGCAAATTCCGACAAAGTTCTTTGATGAACCTACTGCCTGAACAATCGTAGATATTGCACTTTTGACTCTCATGAACAGCAGCAAATCAGCTGCATGCAGCAGGCCCGTCGCTCCCTGGTGCCACACGAGAAACTGCTGCAGCAGCAAATAACCGCCCGTTGCCATTCGTAGTAACTGCGTCGTTATTAACACGGCAGACCACTGCACCTGCAGCAGAAATAATAGTAGCAACCGCAGCAGCAGCAGCGGCAGAAGCGGAAGCAGCAACATCAGCAACCGCAGCAGCAACAGCAGAAGCAGCAACCGCAGCAGCAACAGACGACGAAGCAGAAGCAGCAATGCCAGCAAGTGCGCGCCGCCGCAGCAGCATCAGCTCAGCAGGTGCAGAGGCAATAGCAGCAGCAGCACCAGCAGACGCGCACAAACACGCAGAAGCGCAGGAAGGACAGCGGCAGGACGGGGGGGGAAAGAAACTGCCGCAGCATCATCAGCAGCAGTACGGGGCGATCGGAAACAGCAGCACCGCGGAACAAACATCGGCAACAGTAGTAGTACATGGAGCAGCGGCATAGACGCAACACAAGCAGCAACAGCAGTAACCCCGGCAGCGGCACCAGCGAAACCAGCACTGCCGCCAGCAGCAACAGGAGTGGCCGCGGGAGCCGCAGCAGCAGCAGCAGGAGCGGGAGCAGCAACGGGATCAGCAGCGGCAGCATTCCCGACTGGAATGTCAGGAGTGGGCGAAGATAAAATGAGAGAAGCTTCAACGGGAGTTGCGCTGATGTGCCTGATCCTCGGGTAACAGCAGTAGCGCATGCAGCAGCGCCCTCACATGACTAAGAGCAGCAGAACTTCTTCTTCCCTCTGAAGGTGACGCTGCTGCAGCGGTCGCAGCGATCACACCATGTGTTGCTGTAAATTTGTTTTCCTTGTACTGCTTTAGAAAATTCACCTACGCATCTCTCTTCTCTTTCGCATGCATTGCGTGTAAAAAACGTTGCACGCAGTACGCTGCTGGTGCTCGCATTGCATGCAGTCATTTGAAAAAGTCGACAGCAGTAACTCGCTGAGGAATATATATTTGTAGAGCACGACTAGCGCCAAGGCCCAAGATGGACCAAGCTAGAAAGTCAAGGCTGCCTCCTTCTGCTGTTGCCAGAGGGTCGCTGCTGCTTCGTCGCCGCGCGTCCCTACTATTCAAGTGCAGCGGCCGCAAAGCTGACGATGTCGACGCGCATGCACCCGGTGCTCGCCCTTACCGACTCATAATACGTCTACACAGCTGCATGTATGCTACTCTTGCATGCGCTGCTCTCCATATTGCTGCACGCATTTCCCTCCCTACTGCTGCATGCAGGGCTGCATGCACTAGTGTCGTCAGAGGAGAAAGGTTCTTACGTGTCGAGAAGGATTGACGAGAAGAGAAAGCAGCACTTCCACGCAGCCTATCGCAAGCGTCACCACCTGGAACAGCAGAGCGATGCATGCAGCACCAGCACCAGCAGCGACGCATGCAGCAGCAGCAGCGACGCATGCAGCTGCAGCAACGGCGCAAGCAGCCGCAGCAGCTACGCACCAGCAGCGACGCACGCAGCCGCAGCAGCTAAGCCCCAAGGCACAGGCAGGAACGGCAGCAGCAGCAGCTGCCATGCTTTCACCGGGGACAGCAGCAGAACAGTCCAACCTCGTCACCCCGTGCGCCAACAGCAGCCCACACCTCTTAGTCTCTATATACGCATCCACATACGTGTGTCTCTACCTGGCATACATGCTCGTGAATAGACATGTATATATATATATATATATATGTGCCCATCTGTTAATATATGAGTGTGGGACTGCGGATATGTTCACATGAACTTGGGGAGACACAAGTAGCAGTAGCATCAACAAGGGCAAGCTCGTACGCTTCGATAACATCTGACCAACGCGTGCTGACCGGGGCCTGCGGGTCTACTCTAGCAGGAGCATATATGCATATATACGTATATATATATATACACATGCATGCAACCTAGTGCGTCTGCTTGTAGATGTATGCCTCAGGCATCTCGGCATCAGTATATCGATATATATAAATATTTACACAGATAGATAGACAGATTAATACACCCACACACGTACGCATACATAAGCTGGAAAAGGATATACATACACGCATATATATACCCCCATATGTAAGTATAATGTAACCACAGCAAAACTGGGTATACACCAATAAAGGTGTATTAGTTTACCTACGAATAGATACATGCACACGTCAAAACTAAGACGATCTACTAAGCGTCTGTAGAAAATGCTTCTACGCAAAAATATGTACACGCCCATTCACGCATGCGTATATCTATACATATCTACAGACATACACATACACATATATATATATATCATGATATATATGTCTACACACGTTTATCTCATACATACATGTATATTCATATCTACACGTGTATTTCTCTGTCTCTCTCTATATGGTATATAGCCGCGTTTTACCATCTGTACAAGCAACTGCCCACAGATCTCTCTTGACAGAAAAGTCGTCGCATGCATTGATACGCATCTCTATACATACGCATGCATACATATATATAAATACGCTTGGACATACTTTGACATATAAACAGAGACACAGAAAGAGAGAAACATGTGCTCCTTGTGGTAGACGCGTATAGAGACCGAAAAACTACACAAGCATACACACACATATATGCACTGACGTAAACGCACCTCCCGGTGTATCTACACTCGAGCAACTTCTCGACAGATGCATGCAGGAGCTGGAACGCACTCACGAGCACACGTACCTCCTCCCTATCACATCCGCACGCCCAACTTCCTCTTCGTCCCTTTCTTCTCTCGTATTCTCCTGTTTTCTCTTCTTCTGCCTTTCTCTGCGTCTTCCTGTTCCCCTCAACTTCGTCAGATGTTTATACGTGTGTCTGGAGGCAGTGTTGCATCCGTCTATTCATAGGCGTACGCTTGTGTATGTGGACGCATTCAAGCATGCATGCGCTCATATGTGTGAAGAGTAAGTCGAAGTGCTTACCTCGTAGAGGAGAATGAGCTTTACTTTGAGATGGGAGTCGGAGAAGACGTACCCTGCGCCGAGGCAGGTCCAGGAAAAGACGGCAGCAAGCAGCAGCGCGGTGTGTAGCAGCGTCGGCAGATGTAGCAGCAGGCAGCTGCTGCTGTTGCTGCCGTTGCGGGTGACTTCTGCAGGCAGCGGATTGTTCACTCGGTCTTTTAGCAGCCGCAGTGAGGCAGCTATGAACGTCGGGGGAGTCAGCTGTACGTACACCGCGGCGCACACAGAGAGAAAGGAAAAAGAGGGTGCCGCGACGACCGACCGCGCCAGCAGAACAGCACACGCGAGAAGAAAGGGGGACAGCAGGAAGAAGAAGGGGATAGGAAGACGAAGAAGAGGGTCACCGTCCGGCGCACAGGGAGCCGTGTGTCGTCAGAAGAAGACGCAGAAGCAGCAGCAGCAGGCGCAGATGCAGCAGACACACAGCAGCAGCAGACGCAGCAGCAACGTATGCAGGAGAGGAACGGAGGAGAGGATGCGCGAGGCAGACGCGGCAGGAGAACGACAGCAGCAGCGGCAGCAAAAAACAGCGACCTGCAGCTGCAACCCCACACAGCAGAAGGCAGGACACACCAGCACTCCCGCAGCCGCCGCAAGACGAGCGGAAGAAGCAGCTGCTGGACCTGCGCGCCATCAGCAGCAGTCGCAGCAGCAGGAAGACAGAGAAAGGGGAGGAAACCCCTCCCGAAGACCGCAGCAAAAGAAAGTGATCGAGAAAGAAAGGAACGCTGGCGAGTAGCGGAAAGACGTCCTTGCTTCTCTCACTCCCGGCGGCTCCTTCTACACGCCGGACGTTGCATGCGTGCCCTTGGGCGCGCCCCTGCTGCAAACGTCCCTGCTAAGTAGAAAACAGACACATACATACACAGACAGCCGTCCTCATATATCCACGTGTGTCTGGAGAAGGAGACTGCTGCTCCCAAGGCATGTTTCTGCTCTCTACTTCTCCCTCTCTGTCTCTCCCAGACCTCTTCACATATCCACGTGTCGGTACACATGAGAAATTCGCTTGCAGAGAAGTTCTTCCTCTGTCTGTGTCCCCCTCTGTCGTCTCTCTGTCTCTCTCTATACATATATATATATATATATTTATATCACGTATGGTGAGTTTCTCTTACCCAGAGAAGCCAGTAGAACGCTTCTCGTAAATCGACAGCGACGGCGACGACAAGCATCGCGGCCTGTGCCTGCAGCAACCGCAGCAGCAGCAACAGCAGCAACAGTGCAAGCGCCGGCCGCGCAGACGCGCAGCAGCAAGAGGCAGGAGGAGAGAAAGAAGCAGCAGCTGCTGCTGCAGCTCAACAGCACCACCATCAGAGACAGGAGAGGAGCAGCAGCAGCGGAACATCCACAATGGCAACAGGAAAAGAGGAGCATCAAAACCAGCACCTGAATGGCAGCAGCAGCGGCAGCTGAACAGCAGCAGCAACAGCAGCTGAAGGGCAGCAGCAACAGCAGCTGAAGGGCAGCAGCTGAACAGCAGCAGCAGCAGAACGGCACCGGTGCCACCGACAGGACGTGAACAGCTGCAACGGCAGCAGGAGGAGCAGTACGCTGGAGAAGCGGCCGCAGCAGCAGCAGCCTTGAAAGATTTTAAAAGCCGCATGCAGTCCCAACAGCAGCAGGATTTTGGGGATTCTTGCAGCACGCAGAGAGCAGCCGCAGCCGCAGGTCCAAGAGCAGCAGAGCAAGAGAGCAGGGACGGTGCAGCAGCGTGTGGGGAGTATCCCAGCAAGAAAAACAGGACGTCTGGGCCTGAGCAGGAGCGGCAGCAACAGATGTAGAGAGAGGGCAGCACATGAGAAGAAGCAGCAACAGCAGCAGCAGAAACAGCAGCCGCGCCAACACCCACTCCACCAGGAGCAGCAGCCCTCAGAGAAATACAAGACGAAGCAAAGCCTTCCGCAAAACAGCAGCACCAGGAGGATACATTTTCTCTACTATAAATCAGAGCAAAAATGAAGCAAAGAGTCACACAAGACGGTGACAAGTCCATGCGCGTATTTATTATACACATAGATATAAACGTGCTTCACCAGGAATGTGGGTATACGTATATGTTTCTACAGGCCTATACATATATATAGAGAGAGAGGGAGACACGTACATACGCAGTTACCCATATAAATATGCATGCACATATATGTATATTTGTGTCCAAACTGACATACATATATATTCATACACATACAATGGAAAACACATATAAATATATACATATATCTATGTATATATATGTATACAGTTGTGTGGTTACCTACACACGAATACCTATAGATAGTATATATATACACTGGAGTGTAGAGGACAGTCGTACGTACGTTTTTTTACACACAGATCGTTTGGTCAGGACTCAAGCGTCCTCCTCTCTCTGCGTATCCCTCCCTGCTATGAAGATCTACACACGTATAGGAAACATACATACAAATATATATATATATATATAGATCACGTTACAAAGAATATATATATGTGTACACAGGTGTACTCACCTGGACAATACATAACATATCTATGTGTATCTGTCTCTCTACCAATATCAAGCTACATACACATATATATATATATATATATTACTAATATCAAGCTACACACAGATATATATGTAATACATAAATTGTATATGTAAACATTGATAATGACCTTTCTCTGTATATACATATTTCTGTTTGTTACACAAATTAATGTATGTATATGTGTATAGGTGAACGCAGTAAATTCCCCCTGTTTATCTTCCTACTTTATGCAACTAATATATCTACTATATACATATAGAGAGAGATACGATGGCACACATATATATGTACGTACTCTATACATGCACATATGTACAAATTTAGATATGCACATATGTATATATGTCTATGTCTATATCAGTGTATCTGCTTACCTACAATTTCAAAATATATATATATATATACCCACTGTATGATAGTGGAATGCAGGTACTTCAGTAGAGGGAAAAGGAAACTCTGGAGACACCTTTCCATTCGGCAGACAGGACTGCACGCATGCACGCACTGCACGGATGCACATATACGCACGGCATGCATGCACATATACGCACGGTATGCATGCACATATACGCACGGCATGCATGCACATATACGCACGGCATGCATGAACATATACGCACGGCATGCATGCACATATACGCACGGCATGCATGCACATATACGCACGGCATGCATGAACATATACGCACGGCATGCATGCACATAGACGCACGGCATGCATGCACATAGACGCACGGCATGCATGCACATATATGCACGGCATGCATGCACATATACGCACATACACATAGGCGCAGAACCTGCTGTGGTGTTTCGCTGCGCGCCGGTATTTCTACAGTATGTTCCTTTCTTCGTTTATGTTGACGTCAATATCGGGAGGGAAGACAGAAGGGAAGAAATACCCACGCGCACAGCAAAGTCCCACTTCCACAGAAGACCTCAAAAGGACCACACTTTCCTTCATGCTCCCTGCATGCGTCCGTACAAATACATACAAATACATCGAGACGCCACATATATATATGTCCCCTGTGCTCTATACATATAAATATATATATGAGGAGTATAGAGAGAAAAGGCTATACATTTGTCCTGTACACATATAGGAGGGGTATACGGAGAAATTATAGGTGCGCCTGTACACACACATGTATATATCCATATACATATAATCCTTTATATGTACACATATATGCATGCCTCAAGGGAGGGAGAATCTAAGGAGAAAAAATCCCGCGGAGGAGCAAGAAGGGGACTTACAGCTTTCTGTAGGAGCTTCTCTTTAACCCGGTTTCTTTCGAAAACCCGCAAACTGCCAATGCAGCACGCGGTCAGCAGCTCCACTCCCACGTAACTCGTTGCCACCAGCAGTCCCCATAAAATCAACAGACAACTGCGATGCAGCAACAGCAGCAGCAACAGCAGCAGCAACAGCAGCAGCAACAGCAGCAGCAGCAGGAGTAACAGCAGGAGGTACAGTAGAGGAGGAACAGAAGTAGGAGGAATCGTAGCAACAGCAACTGTAGCAGAACTCACAGGAGCAGCCGCGACAGCAGCAGCAACAGCACCGCCACCAGTAGCGGCAGCAAGAGTGGCAACAGCAACAGTAGCGGGACCCACAGGAGCAGCAGCGACAACAGCAGCAGCAGCAACAGCAGCAGCAACGGCAGCAACAATAATAGCCGGTGGGACAGTACCAGGACGAACTGTAGCAGAAGGAACCGCACCAGCAGCAACAGTAGCAGCAACGGCAGCAACAACACTAGCAGGAGAGACAGTAGCAGAACGGATTGCAGCGGAAGGAACTGCACCAGCAGCAACAGCAGCAGCGTCTGCAGGACCCACAGGACCAGCAGCGACCGTAGCAGCAGCAATAGCAGCAGGGTCCACAAGACCAGCAGCGACCGTAGCAGCAGCAATAGCAGCAGGGCCCACAAGACCAGCAGCGACCGTAGCAGCAGCAACAGTAGCAGGACCCAGACAAGGAGCAGCGACCGTAGCAGCAGCGACAGGAGCAACAACAGCAGCAGCAGCAGGACTGTGATGGATCAAACAGAGCAGGAGTGACAGCAGCACAGACAAGGGCAGCAGCAGGTGTAGAAGCGACAGCAGTAGCGTGGAGCGCGGGCCGGCCAGAGGATAACAACGCAGTAAGACGTCGGATATAGTGACAGTAGCGAAAGAGGAATAGTTGCGCAGTACCTACGCGTACGGTGTAGGTACAAGCACATACCCTCTCTGTATTGGTGTGTCCACATAAATATATATATATGTCGTCTCAGGACGAGACGCAACACTCGTAGGAGGGGAGCAACAACAGCAGCCGAGTAGCAGCGGCAGCAACAAGAGTCGCGACAGCAGCTGCAGCGCAGTCTGCCGCAGCACAAGAGGAAGTGCGCGGAAGAGGAAGACCAGCAGCAAGAAAGAAGAAGAAAGCGAACAGCCGCTGCTCCATCCTTACTCGAGGCTGCGACTCCACTCCAGCAGCGACCGTGCGTGTAGCAAGGTGTGGACAGATGCACCAGCAAAAGCAAAAAATCCCAGGACTCCTGCTTTCAACGACCACACCCCGTGATACGCATGCAGTCGTCGACTTTGTTGCTGCTGCTGTTGTTGCCGCTGGCGAAGTCCTCGCATGCCCGCCCCTGCTGCAGTTGCTGCTCCTGTTCCTCCTCCTCCTTCGTCTCTGCCTCCTCTTGCGGTCCCGGGGGAGCCTCCTGCATTTGCAGCTGCAGTTGCTGCGGCTCCACCTCCCGTCGCCGCTGCAGCAGCCCCAGCAGTAGGAGGGACGGGGCCTGCTGCGCTCCCTGCTGCTGACGGAGGAGACTCGGTTACCCATCGCCGCAAAAGCGCGCCCACCATCCCTCCCCGTCCACGCGGAACTCGAGCGGTGTCAGTCATCTTTCAAAAACGCGAAATTCTTTCTTTCTTCGGCCGATGCAGAAGCACGTGGATGCCTTGCATGCACACACGTCCTCGTGTGTGGGAGTGGGTGTGTGCGAGGGTGGCAGTGCAAGGAAGACGAGAGTGGAGAAAAAACAGGGCTCAGACGAATAAGAGGGCGACCATGGGAGTAATAGTTATAGTGGCAGTAGAAGGAGTTTGCCAGGACCCGGCAGCTGTTGCAGCACAGAACTCGTCAGAGATTGACTCTGGCAACACAAGAGGGCGTATAATTAGTAGAAATGGCAAAAGAAGCTACAAGCAAATGTTGTCTGTTGCAGGCCCTCTACTTGCAGAGATACCGACACACAACAGGAACAAGAGAATTGTGGGCAGATACAAATGAAGCTCTCGGAACAGTACGGGGAAGGACTGAAGCGGGAGGGGTCCCCTGAAAGAACACGCTGTGCTCCTGATGCACCGCGCAAGCTGGCCACTTTATCTCTAGGAAAAGAAAGAAGCCTCTGCCCTTCAGCTCAGCTGAAGGAAAAAGTGCTACTCGTTGATGACGGGAGTGAAAGGTAGAAGTTCTGCTGAGGAAACACCTCGGATACTACGAAAGAGGAGTAAAGGTGCCAGTACAAACACTATTAGTTCACTTCTCAGATGGCAGTGGTATATTGTTAGTAAGAGGTCGTAGTCGTTGTTGGGCTAGTGCGGACAGCAGGGAGCTTGTCAGCGTGGGCACGCGGACCAGCTCAAAATGGAATTTGAGTGGAGGAAAAGTCTTGGAGGAGACGCCGACAAAAAGGCACGCAAAGAGCACCGGAAAGGAAAGACAAACTGCGGAAAAGAAGGTGGAACGGCGGGAGAAAAAACCTAGAAAAAGACGAATAAAACTTCCCAGCGCTTCCATCGGAAGCATGTTGTATCACACGGTTAGCGTACAGGTTGCAACAAAAATGAGATTTATCTGTAAGAAAAAGTTCCCAAAAATGTCAGCTGGAAAAACACATCATGTCTCTTAAGTCGGCAGTGAATATTTCGGAGAAAGAGAAGTGGAGAGCCGTGTTAGACTGGGCAGAAAAATGAGTGCGGTGTGAAAAGACGTCTGTATCTTAAGAAAGTCTTTGTCCGCAAGAGAACCGGACACCTGGGGTAAACAGGCCGCATAAACATAGCTGAAAGGGAAAGGGAGACTATTAACGAAAGACGCAACTGTCTGGGTGACGATTTGCATGTCAGGAAACCCTCTGGCGACCGGTGTATAATCACGTTGAAGGCGGCGAGTCTGTCAGTCGCGCTCAAGGGGAAAAGAGAGAAAACACACGAGTGCAGTGCACGGAAAGGGACAACGCCAAAGACTTGCAACGATGGCCTGCAATCTTCTATACGGGAAAAGGCTCCTTCGCTCTTCTGCAGAACAAAGGCAGGCTGCGAAAGTAAAATTCCTCCAGCACATGCGGGCCTCGCACCGACGGTGGCGGGATAGTTTGCATGAGTGAACGGATGGGATGGCTTTTTGTCAAAAACTCTGAGAGAGAAAAGGCCTCACGGTTCCAAACACCAACTTCTTCACATCTGGCTGACTTCTCATAGTTGGAATACGTGCACCGACGAGGAAACCTCCGTCCGTGTCATGGCTCCACGGCAAGTCTGTTCGGTCCCGCGCTGTTTTTTCGTAACAGCTGCATGAAAGATGTGTCAACGCGCCGGCGTCCGAAGGATAATTGCGTAGAAGAATCACGTTTGTCCAGTAATACAAATCTCCCGAACGGCGGAAGACGAAGTCGCGGAGCTAACTGGAAAACTGCAATTCATTGAGATAGTTACCCGCAACGCGCGGGCTACCGGTGCGAACATGCTGAGAAACGCTGACAACAGCCACTACTGCTGGAATGAAGCGGGACACGATACGATAGCTCAATAAAGAAACACCAGTGCCTGTGTCTGTCGGGTTACCGCGTGTTTCGTGCTTCGAGCATGTCTATTTCCAGATACAATTCAGCTGTGTACGCCACCCTCGAGATGCCGACGCCATCGTGATCCCGCAGGGCTATTTCTCCCGACAAAGGGGGGCCGTGGCAGGCGTCAACGTTGAAGGAGCTGCTCGCGTTAGCTTAGCGAAATAAGCTTCCTTGCGCAATGCAGTGCAATGGCACGCATTGCCCAGTGTCTTTTGGAGCCTTCAACCTGATTAAACTAAGGGGTTTTAGCGAGGACTTTCCTGGGGCAAGTCTTCACGTGCCCACATACATGAATGCAACACACTCACATAATCTCTACGTGTACGGAAAATTCACTATATAAAGCTTGCGTGTACACATGTGTACTTAATAGCTGATATACTAGCATCCACAGTCAAAGCCTCCAAACTGTAGCACTTTCAAGCACGCCCAGATGTACGTAAGACACACTGACATTTAACTAATTTCTGTGTGTAAGAATGATACATTATCGAAGGCGTGCGTGTGTGTCCACACATAACTACAGGCGTGCTCCTTCCGGTGTAATGGGACCACCGCGAATGAAAGCTCGGAGGCTCGAAGTGTAGTTCTAAAGAGAGTGCCTGTACACATGAACAAGTAGAACACGTGACTATACAGCTGCGAGGGAGTGGAACACAGAAGCGGCGTCGAAAACAAAAAGCAGGTCTGTGGTAGCTCCCTACGATATACGGAGGCGATATTCGTGCGGTTTCCACGTGAACAAGAAGCTGCGACGGAGACGACGGATAATTTCCTCGTTGTTGTGCGTCAAAGAGTCCTCAAGGAAATTTTCACCTGAGAAGAAGTGTGCCGATGTTTTAAAACTGGTGCGCAGTCAAGCAACTGGTTTGCTTAAAATTCTGCATCGTCTTTTTGCCGTCGGCAGCATACTGCTGGTACCGGCGGAAAGCTCGCAGGATTGAAGTTGTCACACATGTGCAAACGTAATGCAGCATGCCGCTTCACTTCATTTCTGCGTGTACCGATACACGGATTTAAAAGAACGTCCATGCACATCAACGCGAACATGCCGACGCGTACAGTGTTGTCTGCCAGGCTGCACGCAAAAGCTTCACTGCCGCTATCGCTCGAACAAATGTATCAACACACGCACGTACCAAGGCAAGTACCTCCCTGCGTAATATGCGTGGCTCTTAGGGCTACGACGCAATATCTCAAATAGCTGTGACATGAGGGTAACTCAGGACTCTACGTACGTTTGGCAGGTATGTAGAGCAATAATCTCACATGAATTCCTGAAGAGTGAACGGTCTTACTGTGAAGAATACAGCTGCGAAGGCACTGAAGCATTTTCGAGGAACTGCAGGCACAGAACAAGACGAGAGAAACTATCGCTTCTGTGGTGATAGCCAACAAGCGGAATTTTCGCCTTTAAAAGCGGTGATTTTGGTTGAAAAGAATGCCTTCTACCCAGCCGTACACAAGTGTGCACCCGTCAAAGGTTTCTGAACAGTTGCCACCTGGATCAATTTTCAGCGCTGAGATTGTGAGCAGTTCCCAGTAGGGAAGAAAGGGCGAGGAACACACACCAACAATTTCTAGTCTCTTCGAATGATCGGTACTCATAACCTCCTGTGTGTATACTAGCGTACATATACAGACACATACGTACGTGTAGAAATACGTACCTCCGGACGTGTACATATATCTACTAATGTCGCGTAGACGTTTTTGAAAATCTGCTCACACGTAATCGCGTTGTACGTGAAGACACCATCGCTAACAAGAATATGTTGTGCGCAGTAGATGACAGGCTAATTTGTCAGCGGCGCCGCGACGTACCCAAAATAAATGTGTGGACATCAGCCGGCAGTAGAGGGGAACAAGCGTGCATTCGACAGAAGCATGTACACACGTGCCTTGTGGGCACAGGTGTACATTACACGCACTTGAGAATAGTCAGGAGGGCATTTTAGGTGACTCAATATCGGTGAAAGCTCAGACATGTGATTCGCGGAAACACATCTGCGTGCAGAGAGAGCATGCTTACGAAAGTGAAGAACCAAAGCTCACCCAGGTGTACAATACTGCCGCAAAATATGAGAAGAGTGCTACACATTCGCGTGAACTCTGACACATCTGTAGGAAGGGGATGTGCACAGATCCGCGGAGAGCGGACGATTTTCCGAAGGTAAGCAAATGCACGGTTCCACTGAACACTACGAAATCGGAAGTTGCCTGACGACTGTTTGACCACCTGGTGGAGCAGTAAAGTTTTTCCTGCAGTTGCCTTTGTTGACCAAATAATGACGCCCAACCTGTACTTTTCTTATTCCCCCAGCGCAGTGAGCCGTCATATCAACGAGATCAGCTGGACCCCAGATGTGCCCAGTTCGTGTGCCGCTACATGTCGCACGCGTGCCTCTGCCGATTCCTCTTTGCGTGCTCCGCCCAAAGAACGAACACTAGATGCAGCACTTATGCTACGTGCACCTTGCTTTGTACTGGCACGAAATTGAAGTGTCTCGCGAGAGATTTTGACAAAACACAATTCCTGCTGTCTTCGCTGCCTGCAGCACCTAGCCTTTACCTGCGCGGGGCGCTGCTTCGTAGGGACGTGCGTGTATAATAAAAAACGTCTTTCTCGGATTGTATTCTACTGCTTACTACTCGCATCCGCTACCTACAAGCGAAGTAGTAGAGAAACACTGTCTCTTTGTATCACGCCACACGTACACCCGTGTAGTTGACACGAAAGATACGTTATGGTAGTATATGTACAAAAAGCGGAAAATTGTTAGGCCGTCCATTCTAAATAATACTGATCAGGCAAGTTAACACGAGATATGGCATATATAAGTATACACATATGTTTACTTTTTTTTCAGGCTGTTCATACTAAATAATACTGAACAGGCAAGCTATCGGTTATTCACTTATAGCGTAGATAGACATGTTACGATAAGAAGAAGCTTTCTCCCTATCAGGCAAGCTGCATCGGAATCTGTGAAGCGCTCCACGCCACTGCTGCTGAAAAACGGGTTACTTCGGTGGGCGAAGACAGCTGGACGAGCGGATTTGCATTTCTCCACAGACCAAAGAGGTACGACAAAAAAAACTACTTACACGCGAACAAAGGCTTTTCTGTCTGACAAAACTGCCCTCGCAGGACAGTTTGACGGAACTAAGAACAAAATCACCACTCCAGTCCAGCTCTTTCCAGCGGAGATTCGTCATGCTAGCAAGACGCGGTCGCTTCCACTGAAAAGAGACAGGCAAGTCCAAACTTTCCTGAAGTAATGAAAAACCTAACAACTGAATACCGCTGCACTCCGCTACAGAGTGAACAACTCGCTTCGCTGCTGCAAGTCGTCGCCTTGTACCTCTCGAGACTCTACTGACGACGCACTAAAAATTCCCTGCCACTCTGAACACCGACTGCAATCAACTCCTCTGTACATTATACGCAACAACCGTTCTGCTTGCACGTGTACGTACACTTCCATTTTCTATATAACAAGCCTGTGTCATGTATAAATCTATACATATATATCTGTATCTATATAAATATATATATGTATATGTGCATACCTTTTGAGCAGATTCTTCAGTAGTGTGTGTAGAGTACCTGTCACCTTAAGGCGACTATGTGAGGCCATTTGTTTCTTTCTGTCAAAGTGGGGGTGCGTCACACTTTGTTAATGTGTTTTTGGCAGCATATCCCGCCGTAGCTAAGTCGGACGAAGTAAGAAATCCAGCACCGCAGCGGATTCGCAAATCAAATTACTTGCAAGTTAGGCAGCACAGGCTGAGCTAAAATTTTTTAGCGCCGGCTCGCGGCGAGACTCTACGGAAAACCCGGCACTCCGCAGGTCTTCAAGCCACGCGGGCAGGTGTTCATTCGCCTGCACGCCCACTAGTATATCCCCATCGGTGCCACCAGAGTTCCTGCAGAGCGCAGCCAGATCCACACCAAATAAAAGCAACGAACCCAGTCTGGTGGGCTCGTAGGCTGTCGGTGCACGCACAGTGAGATCGGGACGCGAAGAACTGGCGTCAGGCAACCAAGGTAGGAAAAAAGAGTTCGACAAAAACAGAGCAGAATTTCCCGCAAGCAAGTGAGAGGAAACACACTTGTGCGGGCGACCACTGGCCAGAAATGTGGCATCCGTCGGAGTGGCAAAATGTGCACGACGTCTCCTTGGGGACCGGGAGACGTCATAAGGAAGACGCAGTCACTGCACATACATATATATATATATATGCGTGAAATCATGATCCAGAGGTGAACTCCAGCCTCTAGCAGTCTCTCTGTTGCGGCAACATTTCTCATGGCGACTATCGTGGAGAGCATTGTGCGCAGTCGTGTCCTCGTCTAATGAAACTGAGAGGCGTCTCGACACCTCGTGAGCGCAGGCAGACTACGAAGGGCCGACTCTCTGGCACATAGAGTGTTCGAGTGACTTGTTCTTCACAGCAACACACAGGCGCTTTTGTCTACCATTTGTGGAGCGCGCAAGGAGCAGTCCTACCCATCCCTGCTTGTACGCAGTGAAAACTGAGGACACTACCACGACTGCAGCACACGAGCAGCTACGAACGTTTCGATCTTCTCGTGAACCCCCGTCCCCGTTCCCTTCTTCTCCCCTTCGATGACTAGGACTTTTAGTGCGAGCAGCAACAGTACTGGTGCAGGTAGTAAGAGAAGTAGAGGGCGTCGTTAACCCAGCCCTAGTAATGGCCGTGGAATGGTGGATGGAAGACATAGGACTTGCCGCACTTCAGCGGATTGATACTGTCACTGCATTGCAATTAACGCGTTGCTCACAAGTAATGCAGGAACTCCAAGGTTGCTTTGCCTTCTGCGAGGCTAGAGAAAAAGTCTAGAAGCTTCCCTTCGGTCTGCTGGAACTGGGCACAGAAAACGGCAATGTCTCCTGCCGCGGCAGTTCGCAGCGCTTCTTTCCCAAAGAAAAAGCCGCCATGTAGCTGCACGTAGACGCAAAGGTGTCACTATACGCATGGCAGGTTTGAGACAGCAACGCCAATTCTCTAAGCATTGTGTGCGTAAGTTGCTCCCCAGAGTTTCCTGTCTTGCCCTTTCTCTACCACTACACACACCCACTGCCACACACATATTATACACACACATAGAGGCAAGTAAAGGACAAAAGCATAAACACGACAGAACGTTTAGGATGGCAAAGACCAGTTTCGCAGTTACAGATACATGAGCCCGTCATGCCAAGTTTTTCCCGTTCTGCCAAGTTCTACCCTATCGTCTGCAGCAGGAGAACTGGGGCAGCGGGTCATTGCTGTCTTCGTCGCCAAGAACCCTGGCTGAGAATTTCCTGTCGTTCCTCGTGAAAGACACGGGACTTGCAACAGAGCGCACACGACGTGTTTCTCGCCTCGGAGTCCTCGTTGATAACCACGCGCAAGTGCAACTAGATACATCTATATATATAAACATACACCCATACGCATACGCGTACACATTCACGGACGTGTGATACACATACATAAACACATACAGAAACGCACACGTAGATGCATACGTAGGAGCATGCATACATACAGGCTTCCATCATGCCTGCACAGTCTCATATACACATATATGCATTAGTATATGTGTGTATATACGGAAGTGAATCTGAACCGCATACGCTATGCACCTAAATATATATGTATGTATCTATACTCTTTTATATTACCTGTCGAGACTGGTGTGTTCCCTGTAACTGCTCACACAAAAGTGAAAAAGAAAATGCATTGGGTGGTTCTGATGTCTAGCACAAGTGGAAAAGGAGGACCCACCTTCAGCTGCTCATTCTGTCCGAGGTCCGTGTATTCCAAGTTCATATCCCGCAGCTTCTCGAAAACCTGTCAGACCCGCCGAGTGGGATGGAGAAAAAGCAGGAAAAAAGTGGAAATCCCTCACTTCATTAGGCAGTCAACGGAGTGACAGAAATAGAAAAAAGGAAGATTTCCACATTCTTGATTGGGTTCTCGCAGTTCACGCGTAGAGGGTGAAGCGTCCCTCCCTCACGAAGCCACCAATTCACGTGGTTGCTCCGGCGTACGTACACCGCACAAACTCCCACGTGTTGAGCTGTACGTACACCTCACGTCGCCTGAGCAGTGGTGACGCACCTCTGCACGACACTGCGCCGAGCACAGAGACAGGTAAACGACTTTTCTCCGTCTAAGGGCTCCTACATCATGGAAATACGCACGAATATACGAAAACATGTACACGCATGTGTATCAAACATACCACCAAAATACCTATTTTCCTGAGGCCGTGCAAAATGTGCGTAGATGTATAAATATAATTGCACGCCTATGTGGTCGAGACCTTGAGGATGGAGTCCTTTTGCAAATGTACTAAATATACCCACACCAAGATAAGCCAAACTTCGCTGTAGGTACAAAAATAACTGCCGGCAGGGCAAGCGAACTCTTCACGAGCGCATCAGCGAAGAACAACCACTACAGGAGGCATGTGCCGGTCGGCCGCTGTATGACAGCTTTTATTCAAACCGGAAGTGACGAAGGACAAAAGTGAGGAAGAATGGAAGTGAGGGGAGCGCATGCATTCTGAAACTTCTTATGCTTCGGCCTGAAAATATCTGCGAGAGTTAGACGGCATTCATTTGTACGTAGCACAGCGTGCAACCCTTTGCACACCAACATGCAAAAAGAAGGTTGCAAGTGTCCTGCCTTTCCCAGCGTGTTCGTCTATCTCCACATATCTTTCTTCTGTACCCAATCTTCCGTCCTCCGCGCTCGCTCGAGCCGTCTGTCTACATACATATATATATATATATATATATATATCTTCACGCCTTGATATATACCTGTAAGGAGCCGTCCAAGTATCTGTCTATATACATATTTATATGTATATACGTATCTTAATGCCGTGAGATATACCTATAAGGAGCAATACCTTTATCCATCTACCTACTGGTAGTGGCGCATATAAAAATATATATGCAAGCAGGGAGAGTGCTCAAGTGTTACTTGTGTGGACACCTGTCTGCGCATGAAAACAGAAACAGACAGGTCTCGGGGGTATGTGGCACGTTTTTCCTCACGGAGGCACAAGCCTTTGTTCGGGTGTATGTACACCGGAAAACACTTCCACACAACTAATGGGTGCACAGCCTTTACACGAGAGGGCGACGACAGCAATTGTGGGCGTGAGGAAGTATTGTTGACGACCTGAAGTCTTGTTGTTCTTCTCCTAGAGTCGCAGAATGCGAGAGTCTTCTTGGTTCGACGCCACTACCCAGGGATACCCCCACTCTTCCAAACTCTACCAGTACGTTAGAAAAGATACATATATCAATATATGTAGCGGCAGGTGAGTACCCTGGATGCATATATGTGAATGTAGATGTATGGTTGAATACACGTATGGATGAGCATAGGTATGTCTGTATGGATGTGTGTGTGTGTGTGTATACAGACGAATACACCGATGCAGTTTGGCAATGGCGTACTATGTAGGATCAGCAGCCTACTTGCAGAAATGTATCTACACAGATGTATGTATATATACATATATATACGTAGAAGCAGTCAGAGACTGGCGTACGTATACAGGCGTGTTGAGGTTGCCACTGGGGGCTACGAACTCCCCCCCGAAGGAGTTGCCGTCCAAATGTTGAGGAGATGCAGTTCTCTCTGTGTCTCCTCCGGCAAGAATGCACGTGACATAGAAATACGCCCGCCACAGAGAGACAAAGAGAAGATTGACGGAGACAGACCGACGGAGACGAGACGGCGAGAGGCAGATATACGGAGCCCGAGACAAGAGAGAGACACAGACTGCACGTGTTCTCCAGAGGATACATTGAGGAAAAAACAGCGGAAATGCAACAGAAATCACTATGCGTTCCTCCTTTTCCCTCACACATGGCAAGGTGGGAACGTTTACATATATATGTATATATATATATATATATATTTGTATGGAGAGAGGGAGACTCCGGCACACAGGCACACAGACACACAGACACAGACACAGACACAGACACACACACACACACACATAAATACGTAGACACATAGATACACACGTACATAGACACATAGATACGCATACGTACACACGCAATGAAGTCCCAGTAATTACCAGCATATTTATATATATATATATATGTGAAGAGGAAAATCTTGTAGATCGAAGTACATGCGTATGTTTGTCAAAGTTGTACCTACGTGCAACTCTTCAGCGACTCGGATGTTCGAGATTTGTAAACGTGTGGAGTGCTGCAGAAATAAGAGGTGGAGAGGCTGTACGACATTCCGTTGCACGTACACGCGTATGTCTACTGAAAAGGTTACCGAACCGAAACTCTTTTTCTGCCTCAGATATGCATGTGTACGACGTTTCTTTAATTTTACTAGTTCCCTTTTCCATCTACAGCCCTACGTACAGAGTCGCCTTCTCTTGCAAAACTTTCGAGAGTTACCGACGCCGTGTTGTCCTTTCTGCGCACCAAGAAGATCTGCTCGACCAAGCTGCAGGCACCAGCAAATATACGACGTGCACCCCACAGACACAGAGGTGGCCCTTAAGAGGTGTATGTACACCACTTTCTCTCTCCACTCTGCAAGCACCAGCAAACACGACGTGCGCCCCACGGAAACAAAAAAGGCCCCTGGAGGTGTACGTACACCTCTTTCGTTCTACATGTGTTGACTTTAGGCAAACTTTAAAATCATATCTACACACGTGCACGCATACATATATATACATATACGTGTATATATATATATGTCTGCAGACAGGTAGACGCATACAAAAATGCGTCTAATTTTGTTTTTAGTGTATCTGCACGTATCGAAACAAATTTACGTATGCAAATATGTCAGTACATTTATCATTCTTTCATAGATTTCCCGCAGAGCGGCAGGGTTCGAGATGCCAGCGCTTCTTGATGTAGACCTTTGGGTCTGCGCTCTTGGCGTGACACGGGGATACCTGTACACGCACCTATCAATGTTGCAGAAGCAATCCACAGAAATCCACAGAGAAAAGAAAAGAAAGAGATACGCGTCCTGGATACACGTACAACACAAAGCAGTAAGACTTTCTCTCTCTGCTGCTGCTGCTGCAGCAAAAGGACACGGTCATTGGCTGCTATCTCTACCATACGAGCAGAAATACCGCCTGCTAAAACGTAAAAGAGTAACGGACTTTTTTCATGCAGGTGCAGTAAGCATATATATATATATACATATATACATATATGTACACAAATGTACGCAGACATACATATATATACATATATACATATATGTACACAAATGTACGCAGACATACATATATATATATATATATATGTATGTATATGTACACAAATATACGCGGACATATAGATATATATATATATATGCAAATAGATACAAATGTGTCTACGAGCGTATGCTTATACAAGCGTAGAAACAAACATACTCCTACATATGTATACACACATACACAAGTATACACAGATATATATAGCATATATACGAATATTTCTACGCGCATATGCCTATACAAGCATACAAACATACATACTCATATACACATATATATATATATATATATATTTGTAAGGATATGCACATACAAGCATACGCACATATACATGGAAATACACGTATGCATATATACATATATATTTACGTATATATACATACAAGCATATAGTTGCATATACGCATATATAAATGTATGTATATATGTGTACAAACACAAGGGTATGTGCAACACATCAGTTGTGGAGCAGCAACGAGTTTTCTGCAACGACGTCTTCGCTGCCGGTGCTGTTGTTGCCACTTTTTCTCCCCCCACGACGTAGCGCAGCAGTCTCTTCAAGCTGTAGCAGCCCCCCATGCATGTCTCTGGGAAATTCTACGAGATTTGAGAGCGCATGAAAGAGTTTTCACTCCACGGAGAAGAGACGGAGGCGACGGCGAGCGGCTGCAGGTGCGTAATGGCTGCTGCAGGAGGCCGCAGAAAGGCGGAGGGAGGAGCAGCACGCAGCAGCCAAAACGTCGCGTCCCCGTGCACCGCGGGAGGGAAGAGAAGCGGCAGCATAAATGACAAAGAAGTAGCGAGTGACAAAAAAGGACGGTGAGCGAGTGGGAAGTAGTTCATGCTCAGAGAAGAGAGCTCCCGCTTTTCAACCAAGACGGAGATTTTCGCCGTCCAGCATACGACAAGACAAGGAAGCGGGTGTGTAGAGGAAGAAGAGGGAAAGAGGAAGAGCAGCGACAGTTGCGGGGGCCGCAACGGAGAAGGGGACTTGTCGGGGACGCATAACAAGGCAGGGGCAGCAACAAAGACAGCAAAACGCCTCTGGTGGATGTTGCAGAGTGCAAAGGAGGAATGCTGCTGCATCCCGCACTGCAGGAAGGAAGGAAGAAAACCTGATACAGGCGTGCAGGGGGTTAGGGCGAAGCATCTGCGAAGAAATGGTGCCCATATACCGAAGAGTTGCTTGGCAGTATGAGAGAGGGCGTTAAAAGCGCTCGGCGAGATGACGTGTACTCAACGACAAGAAGTCTACTAAGCGGTGGGGGAGAAAAAACTTGGATGAGAGAGGGAGACGAAGGTGGACCAGATAGCAAGTCTTCTTGTAGACAAATGGCAAATTTGGCAAGAGAGAAGAAGCAAGAAAGGACTTCGAAGAAGGCAGAAAGGCAGACGAAAAAGAATACAGAGCGAAAGCGACGAATACGTGGAGCAAGGAAACGCTGGAAAGGCAACGAAGTGGCAGGCATAGGGGAAGGATACGGCAGCAGAGAAAGAGAAAAGCAGAAAGATAGAGAGAAAAGGACAGCAAAAAAAAGGAGATGAAGGAGATATAGAGAGAAACGACGATGAGGAAACGAGCACGGAAGAAGAGAAGAGAAAGGGAAAAGATATAGGAGGGGAGAAGAGGATACGCAGAAGGCGAGACAAGAAGCAGGGGACAACAACAGAAGAAGAAATAGGGAAGAGACGAGAAAGGGACAGCCAGAAGGGGAGAGAAGATAAACCAGGAAAGGAGAGAAGAGAAGACAAAACAGGGAAAAGAGATAAGAGCAGTTTTTCTGCCAAGCGCAGAAGAACGCAGCAGTCCCAACGGTGACCCGATACGTCTCGGCGAGGAAAATTTGGTTCGAAGGGAAAGGCAAGGAGGACGGAAAAGCTTCGTATAGACCCGTGGAGAGGTGGTGGACGCGCCATTCCAAAACTTGGTGGCAGAGCGTCGCGATGTCGGAGGGTAGCAGCAGCAGCAGCAGAAAAGAGAAGAGAGCTGTCTGCTTCTTCGAAGAGAAAAGAGAACTACACGAGACCGAAGAAGGCAAAGAAAGGAAAGGCCACAGAGAATAGAGAAGAGAAAAGAAGAAGGGATGGAGCAGAAGAAGAAGAAGAGGAGAAAAAAAAACCGAGAAGAAAAGGCAGAAGGAAAAAAAGACGGAGAGGGGGCAGAGGCAGACAAGAGGCAGCAGATGAATGACAGAAGGCAAGGAAGAAGAGTTAGAGAGGGCAACGACGAAGAACAGCAAAAAAAGAAGAGAAAGGGAGATTTCTTTGGGGGAGAAGGAACTTACAGAGGATCAACAGCTTTCAGCAAATTGAGCAGAGCCGGTCCGGCAGGCGAAGGAAGGTCGACGCGCACGAATCTCTGAGAACTGCGCGGCCGCTCGGCAACGAATTTCACGCGTGAGTAGTCCAAGTTGGCTCCTGTACAACAGCGGAGACCTCCACAGCACTCTTCTCCTCTTGAGTACCCCTCTTTCTGTCTAAAAAAGCCGTTTTCTCCATTTTCTCTTCCACTCCCTTTCTCTGTCACTCCCTCTCCCTTTCTCTCCTTTTCTCTGTCCCTCTCTTCTTCCCTTTGTGTATGCATTTCCCTTCATGTCTCCCTTTCCCTCTGTGTCTCCCTTTCCCTCTGTGTCTCCCTATCCCTCTGTGTCTCCCTTATTCTTTGTGTCTCCCTTTCCCGTTGTGTCTCCATTTCCCTTCATGTCTCCCTTTCCCTCTGTGTCTCCCTTTGTGTCTCCATTTCTCTTTGTGTCTCCGTTTCCCTTCATGTCTCTTTCCTGTGTCTCCCTTCCCCTTTGTGTCTCCCTTTCTCTTTCTCGCCTTTTCTCTGTCCCACTCTTCTTCCCCTTTTTCTCCGTTTCCCTTTGTCTCGCTTGCCCTTTCTCTCCCCTTCTCTTTCTCTGTCCCTCTTCCTCGATTTCTGTGCCTTCCTCGCTCTGTTTGCAAAGTTGCTGGAAGAGAAAACGGAGTCGTCTCCCTACAGCCGCACAGCCGGCTCTTCGACAGTCGTGACGAAGAGAAACGACACGTACGACGATCACCCCACGCCGCCAGACACCGACGCGCGACTCTACTAGACACCGACGCATTGTATACACATATAGACACATGCGTATACACACACACGTACCTATATGTGTATTGTGGTACACACTCATAGATGTGCACACATGTATACACAGACATACAAGTATACACACACCTGTATAAACATATATACACATCTGCATACATATGTATATACATTTACAGATATATAAATATATATACATGTATACACAGATATATACGTATACACATACCTACACATATGTATATATATAGATATTGATACACATTCATAGACATATATACATGTATACACAGATATATACATATACACACACCTATATATACATACATTTACATATATATATATACATATATGTATATGTATGGGGATACGTATATCTATATCTGTCTGAATCTACATAGATCTCAGTCTATGTATATATATCGATACGTGTGTCTTTCTGTACCTATTTATATCTATCTGTCTCTGTCTATAAATCTATCTGTCTGCCTGTATATCTATCGACATCTGCCTCTGTCTCTATATATCTATCTGCCTCTCCCTACATATATATATATATATATATAGAGAGAGAGAGACACACACACACACACACACACATGCATTGATAAAGAGAAAGAGAAGTCTGCCTACAATCTATACCAGGTTACGATTTCCCTGTCTGCCCATCTCTATCTCTGCCTCTTTCTCTGTCTTTGTCTCTCTTTTTCCATACACGTGTATATATGTGTTAAGCAGCGAAGTCAACCGCAGTAACTTCTGTAGAAGTGAGCCCGTCTTGTTGGTCTTCTTTTCTTCTTGATGAGAGTGAGCTATACGTCTGCAAGTGCGCATGACGCTGCCCCTGGCGCGCACGCGCAGCGAGAGAAAGTGCGGCACCTGCAGCAGGTGGTCGGTTCGAGAAAGAGAATGAAAAACGACCGAGCAGAAACAGCAGCAGCAGCCGCAGCAAAGACGAGGTCGTTTGTCGGGTGCTGCAGCAGCAGCAGAAGGGAATCGCTCACCAGAGCAGACGGCGACAACGTTCAAATGCTTCAGGTTGCGTCTCTGCAAATACTTCTTCATTCCCGCTGGGAAAAAAGCAAAAGTCACAATCGACAGCACCCTAATGTGAAGAGCGTGAGCAGCAGAAAAAGCAGCAGCAGAGGCAGCGGCAGGAGAAGCGGCAGAAGCAGAAGCAGCAGGAGAAGCGGCAGCAGGAGAAGCAGCAGCAGCAGGGGAAGTAGCAGGAGAAGCAGCTGCAGAAGCAGACGCAGTGTGACAGAAGAGACGGCGGGGCGGGTCCGAGAGAGCGAGGAGGAGGCTGCACCAGCAGCAGCGGAACAAGCGAGAAGAGAAGTCGCAACAGCAGCAAAGAGCAGCAGACGGAGCAGCGGCCTTCACGAGGTCCGCTTAAGCCGAAGCAGCAGCAACAGCAGCAAAGAAAAGAGGCAGAGGACAAAATGTTCGACTCGAAGCCTTAGACAACGAGCACGCGAAGAAGGGGAGAACAGAGACACAGAGAAAGAGAGAGCAGACGGAAAAGAGGAAGAGAAGTGCCCAGGACATAGAAATGAATGTGAAAGTACAGTGGCATATTTACTTCACGGGCCAGAGAACTCCTGCGCGGAGGCGCGGTCGTTTGTGGAAAAGAGGCACATACGCACCACCTGAACAGAAACAAATTTCGACGTTTTCACGGGAGTCCTCAAAAAAGAAGACACCTCCCCGAACGTAGTCACGTCACTTTTCCCTCTGTTGTAAGTGCTGCCCCTGAATCTACATTTCTCTGTGCGGGGCCTGACACGTTTCTCTGGTGTCTGTACACCCCGCGCAAAAAACAAATATACAGAAACGGGACGCAGATCCGCGGACCTCCGCACAAAAATACGAAGAAAAAAGCTTTTCCGGGTTCACTTATCCGGCGTCTTAATGGCTCAAAAAGGTTTCACAACGTTTTGCTTTCAATCTGCCACACAACACACCTGTGGCTCACAAAGAGAAACAGAGGGAGACACAAAAAGAGAAGAAACGGAAGCGAAGAAACGAGGGAGAGAGGAAAGGATAGAAGGAAAAATAGACAGAGGAGCATTACAGGTGGGTCTACGCAGATGTATGTACCCGTTTTAAGCCTCTCCTGCTCTTTCTTATACGTAGATATAGAAAGATAGGTAGATATAGATATATATATATATATATACCGATCTATCCGTCTCTCTCTCTGTATATCTTCCTGCAGGAACGCTGGCCTGCGTCCGTCTCCGTCTCTCTCTTTCTATTAGTCTACGCGTCCCCTTTTTCTCTGGAGGTACACTCGTCAACCTGCCACGCAAACGAGGTTGCCGATACTTCTACGTACGTAGCTGTACACATATACATGCATATACATCTATTTACATATGGATAGACAGGTAGATACGTAGATAGATAAATAGATATAGGTACACAGATATAGAAAGATAGACGTAGATAGATAGGCAGATACAGACAGATATAGATAGGTATAGATGTAGATAGGTGGAGAGACACATACGATAGGTAGGTAGGCTAGATAGGATAGATAGATAGGATAGATACGATAGATAGATAGGATCGATAAATAGACACAGATTGATTGATAGATATAGGTGGATAGACAGATATACATATATAGATAGAAATAGATAGATATAGATATGTAGATATAGATAGATATAGATAAATATATATATATATGTATATATATATGGATATAGATAGGTAGATATAGATAGATAGATAGATGTATAGATAGATATGTAGATGTACACATAGATATAGATAGATAGATTTAGGCAGATGGATATAGATAGATGTCTGTAGATAGATAGAAATATATAGATAAACGGATAGATATAGACAGATAGATATAGACAGATAGATAGAGAGGCACGCTTGGGGTCCAGGAGCATTTGGTTTCCCCGACAATGTAACTAGTATTCTCAAAAACGTGTAGACACGCACACACATATGCGTACATACATCCGTATACATATATATACATGTATTCACATATGTATATGTATATATAGATATATATACACATGGATATATATATATGTATATATGGAGAGACATATGAGTGTTTATGTAGGTAACAAAAAATCTATATGAGTATGATATATACACACATAATTCATTGTTAAGGAAGTGTCGACGGAACAAACATATACGTATATACAAATCTGTATATAGAAGTACACAACCATGTTTACACGCGTGTAAAATACAAGTAGAAATACATATATATATATATATATATCTTTTGCTGACTCTAGTGCCACAGAAATTCATATATACATATATATATATATATATATGTACGCGTGGGTGTTTCATTCGCTCTCTGTTGGTCTTCGTACGCATGCGTATAAAAAGAGACTGCTTTTCTATCTAACCACCAACACACAAATGTGTACATAATAGGCATATATATGAATATAATATGTACATACATAAATATGTGCCTATATCTTCATACCATATATATATATACAGGTATATTTGTATATGTGTACATATATATATATGTATATATATATGCGTATACGCGGTATGCCAACACATATATGTATACGTACGTGTGAGGGCAATGCAAGTTCGACAAAAATATAATATATATATATATGTATATGGATATATACGAATATGTATAAACAAATACACATATATATAGAGAGAGAGTGAGGTAGATATAGGTAGACATAGATAGAGAGAGAGGTGCAGACAAATATAGATAGACGCGGAGAGATATAGATAGATATACGCAGATATAGATATAGATATATATAGACAGATGTGGAGAGATGTACATAGATATAGGTGGACATGCATAAGTATAGATATATAGATACAGGTAGATACAGAAAGACATGAATAGATATAGAGGGATACAGATAAAGAGAGATAGATAGACAGACGGATACATATACACATATACGCATATGGTGGATGTCCAGATACATATATATATAGATATATATATATATATATTTGAGAGCAATGCAAGTTCGATATGAATATAATATATATATATAGAGAGAGAGAGATACATAGATATATACGTATATATGTTTATACAAACATATACATATATATATACGCATAAGCGTGCACGACGGATATATATATATATATATGAAGGTAGTGAAAGTTTTGTACCGATGGCAAGTGCTCCTGCTGGCTCGAGTATGACGCGCAGATCTTCGAAGGCGTCTTTGATCGCTTCGCAGATTTCTTGGTTAGAGCAGGTGACCATACCGTCCACAAGTTCCTGCAGCACCAGAAGCAGCAGCACCACAGCACCGCAGCAGCTATGGACCACCAGCAGCAGCAGCAGCAGTAGTAGTAGCGGCGCAAAACGCAGCAGCACCAACAACAGAAAGGAGGGGATCCGAATGAGGAACAGAGGGGGGAAAAGACAGAGGAAGAGGAAGACGGCCTTCGCGTCTTGCAGAGCAGCAGACAGACGAGGACACGCTGGATTTCTGTCTCCCAAGAAAAGATGCAGAAGACTGACACACACCCACAGATATCTGCACAGAGAAATGCACTTCTTCTGCGTCTGTAAAGAAGCTTTAGAACTTCGTCTCTGCTTTGTGAATAAAACGAAAACAGACACGTACTACCGCAGATGTCAAAGTTTGTTCGAGTGCCGCACTCACCCGAGTAGCTTCGAGGCAGTAGCAACTGCAGAGACACACTCATCGTCCTCCTACACACGCATCCACGTCCACACATATATATACGTATATGTAAACCTATACTGAAATCTACACACCCATATATATATGTGCTTGCGCACACACGTGGATGTATATACATACATATATACATATATATATATATATAAGACGGACATTTGCATACGTGCACACACGCATATATCATATATATTTCACAAGCAGGTATACCCACGTACTCACATGCTCATATATGTACACTACGAAAGAGTTTGTTCTGTAACTACCTACGCAAGCACACACACATATATACGCACCTGTGCGCATGCATCCATATATATATGTAGTCAGTTTCCGCGTTTGTAGGGGCTAACATATACAGACGTGTGTGTAGGTATAACTTCGTGTGCATATACACATCCACGTGCATGCAGCCAACAGGCGTGGGCCTTCCTCCTCTACTCCGTAGGCTCGTTTGAAGAAAGCAGGAATACTTCACCAAAAACAGCCGCGCGTCGAGAACCGGGCGTGCAGACTGCTGCCGCGCTAACTCACGTCATATTTTATTTTCTTTCTACGTGTCTGCTCTCGTCAAATCTACGCAGGGTCCAGCAGAACACCTCGGGATGACGTAGATGGGCATATGTACGTTGCAGACGCATGCCTAATATATATTTCAAATGTATATATGTAGTTAAATTTCTTCTTCTAGATGTATATACATATATATCTTATACGTACATATGCATTGCTTCCTGCGTCTCTTTCTCTGTAAGTCCACTTGGTTTGAAGAGTGGCAAGTGTGTGTCGGTGTACATATTTACGCACGCTGGTGGACATCACGGAAATACGTAGATGTGTATATTTATAGTCGTCTACGTATACTTTGTGTGCGGATATATACACGCAGATATTTATCTGCTTCTGCACGTGCCTTCCTCCTCTATTATCTGTCTTCTCATGCAGACGACTTCCTGTGCAAAGGTCCACGCAAATATGTTGAGAGACCCTATTTTCGCATATTTATCGGCAGGAGACGGCCTTTCAAACGCGCTTATATAACACGTCCCCATCGGTTTCTCTGCCCTTCCGGCGCTTCACACAAGTCCACAAACCTAAACAAATACACCCCTCTGTATACAGATATGTGTATGCGTGTGTGTGTACACGTCACCTACATACATCAGGAGGGCGAGAAAGCTACACATATATATATGTTTACGCGCACGCAGACACGGAGGTTTGTCTGGTGGTTCTATTTGTTACAGGTAGGCAGGCCCAAGTGGAAAACAAAATATGTACAAACGCATACAGTCACGCATGCACCTACACACCTACACACGTATATGTATCAGGGATGGACCACCAAGTTGTCTCTGTAGAGAAACCGGCAGCAAGAAAGAGACTGCAGGTAAAGGGGACGAAAGCAAAGCAGAAATGATCGAAAGAGAGGGGGAGAGGAAGAAAAGAGACAGAGAGAAGAGAAAGAGGGAGACGGATATAATTACTGCGGACAGGTCGGTGCTGGTGGGTATTTGTATATGTGTGGGTAGGCGGGGGACCGCAGAAAAACTTTCAGAGAAGAAAAGAAGGTCCTTTTGCGTATCCTCCTACTTTGCAGACTTCAAAAGTAAACTTCCCCACGCACTTGACGGCCGTGCCGTCTGCGAAGGTCCCGACGGAGTCCAGCGTCGTCACTTTGCCGTTGAGAAGGCTTGCAGTCATGCCTGCATGCGTCGAAAACCAGCACATTTAGCGAAAGAGGAGGAGAAAATGAATTTACCAGGGAGTATACACAGGAGGAAATCTTCCTCATACCCTGTCACCAAGAAACTCGGCGGAAGCACAAGAACGTCTGATTTGATATGTCTGCGAGAAGGCGATAAACACCGCAAGGGAGTCCTTTCGTCAAATTCATGTGCAACAAGAAGAGGAGAAGAACATCCACGACGTGCGTGTATATGGAGAGACATACAGATATTTATATGTGTTTTTGTATATATTTATGTACAGGTGTATATATGTGTGTATACGTATACATATATCCACATATTCATATATATATATATATATATATTATACATATATATACATGTATACGTATATTGATACCCATATTTATAGGTATATGGGTACGTACATATATATATATGTATATGTAAATATTGGTGTATACGTGCACATATATGTGTATGTTTATACGTACATATATATATATATATATATATATGTACATGTAATGCATATATATATATATATATGTATAATATATGTATATATATATATATGTATCTATAAATGTATCTGTATGTACGTACACATATACATACATAAATGCACATATATAAATATATATACTGGTTGGCGCCTTTTCGACTGTGACCGTTATTGACGCTGTATACAAATAGATAAACAGAAATATATGAATGGATAGATATAGAGAGTTTGTGAGAAGGAATACAGGAATCGAGAGAATTTACGAGAGGTGGAGAATCAACGAGGCACCACGGTTGGAGTGTACAGACACACCAGAGAAGAGCGGGGAAGAACTTCCCGTTACGCCCAGCGAAAGACGCAGAGAAAGCGAAGAAAACCTCTGACCAGATCTGGACACTATCCACGCTGCGCAACAGACGAAGCCAACTTCTCTGTTTTTGAAGAAATGGGTGATTTATTTGTGCCTGTCTTCCGAAATGCATGCGACAAGAAAACATCGAGAAAAAGACGTCGGTGAACACGCGTCCACGGACATGCTGCACCCTTTGTTTGCCGGATTCACCCACCTACATTCTCCTCAACATACTTTCCATGCTTCTATCTAACTGAGTATCTATCTATATCTATTCATATCTACCTCTATATATACGTCTATATATATGTGTACGTATAGGTAGATATCGGCGCCACGGCATAAACATTATCTGTCTAATTAAATATCTATCTATATCTATTCATATGTGTGTACATATGTATACATATGTATATATATCGATGCCATGGGATGTATATTATCTATCTAATTGAACATTTATCTACTTCCATTCATATGTGTATATATAGCTATACATGTCTATCTATCTATCTAGCTATCTATATCTATATACATGTATATATATCGATGGCACGGCATACATATTAACTAAGTTATTGAGTATTTATCTACACCTACTCATATGTGTGTATATACATATATATATATATTTATATATCGGTTCCACGGCATACATATTATCTGTCTGTCTAAATGTCTATATATATATATAGATATATATACGTATATCTATATGTATAGATATATACGTATATCTATATGTATAGGTGTATATGTATATGTGTGTGTACATCGATGTCACGTATACATATATGTATTTATGTCACGACTCACGTATTATCTACTTGATTATATATCTATCTATATATATTTAGATATGTATGTATATATCGTTGTGTAACGACAGATACATATATATATATATATGTTATAGAACTAAGTATGTGTATGTATAAGCATCGGAAACATTCGGGAAGACCGTCGGTTCGCGTGTATGTATGTCGCATGTGTGTAGTGTAGTGTCTCAAGCTCTGCATACCACAGGGACCCTTTCTCTCAATATACGCATATATATTTATATTTATATTTGTATTTTTATATACATACATATATATATATATCAATGACACTAGACATATCTACACACACATATGTAAACATACATCTATAAGAAGTTTCCCTCTAGGAATATATGTACATACATATATACGCATATGTATATATATAAATTTACTGACGTAGATCTGTGCCAAATGCAGTATATATTCCTATGTATATACCCATATCTGTATGTATAGAAACTCTCTCTCTATATATATGTGTTTTGATTTATACGTTATTTATATGTCACGGGCATTAGATGTGTCTCCATATAAATTTGTATATATGTACGTACAGTCATTTTGAATTATCAGGAAGACCGCTGAACACGTTTTGGAGTGTCTCACCTGCTCCAACCCTACGAAATATATATCCGTCTACCTCCCTACCTACACACATACATGTGCACCCGTGGCTATCGCTATTTATGTATGTACGTCTCTGTATCTATCAATCTATCTATCTATATCTATCTATCTATCTATATCTATCTATCTATCTATACCTATCTATCTACCTATCTATCTATCTATCTATATCTATCTATCTATATCTATCTATCTATCTATCTCTCTGTGTCTATCTACACACATGTGCCTACATCTGCGTGTGTTTATATCTACCTATATATACATATAATACATACAAACATATCTCTATAAATACGTAGGTACACCGGTTAACCTATCTAGCTACACATATACACATATGTGTAAATCTCAAGATTAGCAAAAGCGTTCAAAAAGGGCCCGTGAAGAGGCAGTAAAGAGAGGGGGGGAGCAGGAAAGAAAGATCGACAGGGGGAGAATCGCCACGAATTCACGCGAACAGGTGAGTACCGTTTTGTACGGGTTTCTAAGAAAGGACGCGTGGCAATGACTAGTAGTACGCATATACACAGGCGTCCACAGACAGCTGCCCAAGAGAAGCATGCGTGCCACAGAAAACAGCAGAAGGCTGCCTTCCTGTTCAGGGCCACAGCAGTCCTCGATAGAAGTTCTTCTATAAATACATCTCTGTACTTCCCACCCCTACACAAGCCGGCAGGGGCGTTTGCGAATGCACAAAACAGCAGACTCTTCTCCGCCCTCTTTGCTTGGGTTGCGCATGTTCGTCTTTTCTATATGTACGTCATTCATGCATGACGTACCACATATGTATATAGAGGTGTACGCCATGTCTTGGAGTCGATTTGCGTAGTTTATATGTATGTAGAGATATAGGTGTCTTTCTTATTTTATAGAGTGTAGTAGATACAGGGATGTGGTATCTTTCTCACTTTACACATATACTCGTGCATGTATGCCACGAACAAGAAGCATCACCAAGATACACACCTTACACGTGTGCATATGTACAGACAATGTTGCCCGTATATATCCATATATATGCATGCATATGTTTTCAGTAAGTATATCACCGCTGTATACCCCGCATACACATACATACACACACACGCAGCTTGGATATAATAGATATATCTCTATCATTAACCATTATATACATATGTATGTACCTACACAAAGAAACGTCTAAGTCCCTTTATGTGTCTGTATGTATATACATATATATGGAAGACATACCTAATTGTCTTCTTATATGGATGTACATACGCATATAAATGTCCACATCCTTTTATATGGGTGCGTGTGCCTCTCTCTATATAGAGATAATAGATATACCACTGTCATCGTATATATATATATATATATATGTATATGAATGCACATATATATATGTATAGAGAGAGAGAGAGAGAGAAACAGATAGATAGATAGACAGATATGTATGTATATACATATATACATATACATATACACCTGAATATCGAAGTCCTCATATATATATATATGTATACGCACGCGTGTTGCCTCCGATATATATATATATATTATATGTATATATATATACATATATATATCACCTGTCTCCCTTACATCTACACTCTGTGAAGAAGAAGGACCACGTACACTTCTCTTCACCACCACCTACCTGTCTCTCTCTCTATGTATATCTATATATACTCTGCACCCACTTTTACACACAAATCTATATAAACTTCTGTATATATATATATATTATGCACCCACTATTTTATATACATTTTATATATGGAATAGTCTGCATATCTATGTATATATAATCTGCACCCACTATTATACATACACGATATATACATGGAACAGTCTATATATATATATATAGATAGATAGATAATCTGCACCCACTATATATATATAATAGTCTGTTTATATATATATAGTACTCTGCACGACTATTACATACATATACATGTACATATATATATATATATATGAAAGAGTGTATCTACAGAAGTATTGACTATATATATATATATATATATATTGTAGGAAGAAAAGTGAGTGCTGTGTAGCACACGGCAGCTTGTGTCTATATATATACATATATATATACATATATATATATGTATGTGGGTAGAGCATATACGTCATACATTACTTGTTTACCTGCGGAGTCTGCAGCCTCCACGCCAATGACGCTCGTGGTGGGACAAATAAATTTCGTATACGCAGCAATTCCTGCCAACAATCCGCCCCCGCCAACGGGGACAAAAACGAAGTCCACGGCTTCTCCCCCTCGTCGCAGCAGCCGCTTCGCTTGTGAAAAAATCTCCATTCCTACGGTACCTGCGCGTAAATTCCACCCCACAACAGCAGCAGCGCCACAGCAGCCAACCACCGCAGCAGATGCAACACCAGAAACTGCAACATTACCAGCAGCACCAGCAGCAACGTCGGCAGCAGCATCTACTACAGCGTCACCAGCAACAGCAGCACCTGCAACATCAGCAGCAGCAGCGTCTGGAACACCAGCAGTAGCAGAAGCACCTACAACACCAGCGGCAGCAGCACCTGCAATAGCAGCAGCAGCAGCATCTGCAACAGCAGCAGCAATACCAGCAGTAGATATTTCACGGTAGCAGCTGCAGCAGCAGCAAAGCAACCCCTGCAACTGCAGCAGCACCTTGTGAGGAGAGCAGCGGAGCAGCACGCAGGCGACAAGGACGGCCCGTAGCGACAGCAGCTACAAAAGAGCCGAAGCACCGGGCAGCGAGGAAGCCTTCTGCTGCAGCAGCTCCTCCTGCTGCAGCTGCAGGGGCAGCGCAGAAGCAACCGCCAGAGAATCGGATGGACTGCAGCAGCAACAGCACTTCGCAAGGACATAGCTGTGAAGCATCCGATCGCAGCTGCAGCAGCGGGTGGGAAGTTAGCAGCAGGCGGGAAGTTAGCAGCAACAGCAGCAGGAGAGAATGACGAGGGAAATAAAGCCGAGAGACACCGGCAGTGACGCTTTGAGCAGGCAGGAGCAGCGCCGTACAAGAAGGGAACACAGACCTCGAGGGAAGAAAGTAGATAGAAATAGGAAGAAAACGAAGACGAGAGCCCAGAAAGGCAAAGGAAGAAAATGGAACAAACCTTGTCCGGCAACGACGAGCGGATCGTCAAAAGGATGTATGAAGACGGCAGAACCCCCGCTGCTGCGAACAAAATTTCTGCAACAGAAGACAGAACCACAGCAGTGGCAGCAGTAGCAATCCCGGCAACAGCAGCAGCAAGACGTCTAGGAGAAACAGCAACAGCATCAGCAAAAGCCGTCGCACCAGCAATCCAGAAACACGAGGGGCCGCGGGGAAGAGGCAGCGGCAACAGCAGCGACACAGTCGCCTCCAGCAGCGGCAGCAACAGATAGCAGCAGCAGAGGAGGTAACGCAGTGCGACGGATGCCTCCGTCGGCAGAGGACGTGGCAGCAGGACGAGGAGAAACAGCAGCAGCAGCGAAGACAGCAGGAACAGCCCGAGGAGAGAACGGCAGCCGCCAAAAAAGCAAGAGCACCCCGAGGAGAGAAGCGCAGCAGCGAAGCAGCACAGCAACAGCAGCACACGCCCAGGGACCACGCAGGTGCGTATACATATATATATATATATACATATATATATATATATATGTATACGCATGCATCTGTGTTTTGCCAAGGGTGCGCGACCCAAGTCATTGGCATTTCCCTGAAGAGTTGTCGGGATACTTTCCTTCCCTTTTCTTCATATATTTGAAAATTTTCGGAAGCACCTTCACACACGGCTTGTCTGTCCACCTGGGTATTACCTTCATTTTTAATAGCAACCAACGCAGAACACATCTGTTTGCCTCTCTCCACAAGGACGCACACGTATAGGAAATTGCCCGGAAGCACGTTCACAAAGACATGAAGAAAACGAGGATATATATATATTATACATTTGTCTGGTCACACAAAAGATTCGACATATACGTACATATATATATGTATATAGATATATACATATATATATGTATACATATCAATCTATATACGTAGGTGTTCACAAATATATATATACATATATATTTATTCACATATATGTATGAGTGATTGCTAAGATAGTAAATTCACCTCCCCACTACAGATATAGATGTGTACATATATGTGTTGGCGGATGGAAGGAGAGGGAGTTTGGCAGCGGACGCATGCAGCAGCAGGGATACTGCCTGGTGGCGCCACCAGGCAGAGCCCGGCGACTCGCGCCGGTTCGCATGCCTGCAGCAGTGTGTGCTGACGTACGCCACGACAGGTAGTGAAGCATTTGGCAGACGTGAAGACTCGGTGTGCATGCAGGAAGACCACCAGTGCACTGACGGAAGACGAGGTCACAAGGAAAAAAGCATTCGTCAGCCAGTGGGAGAGAATGCAGGCATGGGGAGGCCGGGCTGGGGAGGAAGACCTTGCGACGGGGAAGGCGGGCCGCACAGAGTTGAGAAAAATCGCTAGAGAAAGTCCTTCTTGAACACCCCAGCAACACACGAAGAGACCACGTGGAGGCCCAGCAGACGCATGTAGGGAAAAGGAAAATAGCGCAAGAAAGAGGGCAACGGACTGCACGAAAGCGAGACCGCAGGCGCGCGCGAGCTTCTCTCGCAAATGTATCGGGTAGTCTTTCGTGTCAGTAAGACCAGGGACCCGCGAACACATCTCACACAAGTACGGCAACAGTTGTTGCTGCTGGTCTTGCTGCTGCGAATGCTTTTGCTGCTGCTGCTGCTCTCGCTGTTGCTGCTATTGCTGTTGCTGCTCCTGCTGCTGCTGCTGCTCCTGCTGCTGCTGCTCCTG
>KL647296.1:902276-952772 GCA_000727475.1 Sarcocystis neurona
TGCTGCTGCTGCTCCTGCTGCTGCTGCGGCTGCTCTTGCTGTAATTGCTGCTGCCGCTCGTGCCGCGACTGCTGCTCTTGCTGCTGCTGTTGTCGCTGCCGCTACTGCTGTTGCTGTTGTTGTCGAGAGTGCTGTGCCTTTTGTTGTTGCTGAGGTAGCTGCTGTTGCTGCCGTTGCTGTTGCTGCCGCTGCTATTGCTGATGCCGCTCTTGCTGCTGCTGCTGTTACCTCATATGCTGCTTCCCCTGTGGTGCTGCTGCTGCTGTTGCAGGCCAGGATACTTACTCACAGCGCCGCATGCTATCGTCGAAGGTGCCACCGAGGTCTACCTCGCCCCCAAGACGCTCTACACTTTCGATCTGCGGCAACGAGTGCAGCAGCAAGACAGCAGCACAGCAAGACAGCAACAGCAGCAGCACAGCAGAAGCAGCAGCGTAGCAGAAGCAGCTTTATAGCAGAAGCAGCATGATAGCAGAAGCAGCAGCATAGCAGAAGCACCAGCAGAGCACCAGCAGCAGCACAGCAGCAGCAGCAGGACAGCAGGACAGCAGCAGGACAGCAGCAGCAGCATAACAGCAGCATCAGCAGCGGAGCAGGCAGGCAGGCGCAGGGTTTCTTCTTTGCAGTGGCAAAGAGGAAAAGACCCAGAATCTGCTTCTTGCAGTTCTCTCTCTGTGCCCCCGGCGTGGCGCATGTGATGCCACGCCCACGCACAGGCACCAACACGAGAAAGCGATTTCTTTGGACAGAAAGAGAGACACGAAAGAGAGATACACAGAGGGGAAGAGGGACACAGAGAGAGGAAGAGAGACGGCAGCAGCAGAAGATAAGAGGATTACGTCTTCCTCTGCGTCAGGAGCAGACCCGTGACTTCTGATGATATCTGGTCCGCCACTAATGAAGTAAACCTACGCGTATCCGCGTCTCGCCGGAGAGCATGAGGCACACATACGGACGAGCGCATGCAATGGGCGTACGTGTGCAAGCGGTGTCCTCTAGCTAGCCCTGCATGCACCCAGGTGCGGTGCATGCGTCTGTGAGGTGTGCACGTGAGGTGGCCTGCATGTCCCTCCTGTAGCTAGCACCGCATGCATGCAGGTACGCTGCATGCGTCCGCGAGGCACGTCTACACGTATGTGCGCTTCATGCCTGCAAACATGCGGCGAAGCGGAGGAGAAGCGCGAGCAGCTACTTGCAGCGGCTGTGCGCATGCGCCTTCTACGTGGACTGGGAGGTGGACACGTGGCGCATGCTCTTACAAAAGAAGTCGACGCGTCCGGTTTCTACACGCGTCGTACAAGCAGGCGTGTAGAATCACTGCAGGTACATCTACCCATCTATGTATCTGCCTTTCTACCTGCCTATCTCTATACGTATATCTACATATGTATGTGCGCTCATGACTATATGCGCGGCAGGCACACACTTATAAGGAGTGGCAATATATATATATATATATAGTGCCTAGAACTTGTTGTACAAGATGCTGACTCTATTATATGGACAATGCATGCGCACGCGTGTAGACGTGGAGTGCAGGCAAATAGCTAGGAACGAACGTTGCTGGTAGGTTGACTGGGCAAAAAGTCGAGAGCACCTTAATTTTCGGCGTCGTTGCGGGCATGGAAATCCTCGCACGGAGGCCCCGCTTCCGCGCCGCCAGCGCCACGCCTTGCGCGTGATTTCCTGCGCTGCAACACGCTACAGTCGAAGGAGTGATTTGCTGCTGTTGCTGCTGCTGCTGCACGCGGGCAGGTACCCCTGCTGCTGCAGCCGATTCCCCGCCACTGACCGCATGCGCCCTCCTCGCGGCTGCAGTGCTGTTACTGCTGCCGCCCCCGCTGAAGCTGTTCCTGCTGTCCCTGCTGCTGTTACTGTCCCTGCTGCAGCTGCTGTCCCTGCTGCTGCTGTCCCTGCTGCTGCTGTTCCCGCTGCAGCTCCCATGGTCGGAGTGGCTGCCTGTGTGGGGTGTCGCTGGGAGAACTGCGCAGCGGCTTCGCTTCTCCTCCTCCTCCGGCGCCGCTGCCGTTGCTGGTGCTGCTACTGCTTTGCCCGCAGAGGTTCTCGCCGCGCCTTCTTGAGCCGCAGCAGCAGCAGCAGCGTCGTCTCCAGCAGCAGCAGGGAGATGTGCAATTTTGTTGTATGCGCCTCGTATTTTGAAGGAAAAGACCGAGTGCGTGTCTTCTCGCTTGAGAAGCACCGTGTTGTTCGTCTTCTCAGAGAGAGAAGCAGCAAGAGTAAGCGGGGTGGGAGCGCAAATTTCGTACACGCGAGACTGCAGAATATCTAGCACGAGCCTGCCAACTGGGTCCTCGCGCAGTGACCTATGCAGGTGATCCCTGGCCCGCTGTTTCGGCTGCTGCTCTGCTGCTCCTGCTGATGTCTCTGGTGCTGCTTCTGGTGCTGCTGTGTCTTCGGAAAGGTATGGGAAGTCGATGACGGATGACCGTCGCTCCATCGTTCGCGTCTCCTCGCCGTTCTTTATGTGCTGCTGCTGCTGCGTGAAATTTTGTTTTCCCGCTTCTCTCTCTCCTGCTGCTGCTTCTACATTCCGTTTCCCTTTGCCGAAGTCGTGGCGACCCCAGACACCGCCGCCTAAGGCGCAAAGCAGATTTCCGCTCGTTGCTGCTGACGACAGGCCATCGTCCCACCATACCGCTACATGTCCTTCTCCGCGATAGCCTGCTGCTCCTGCCGCTCCTCCTCCTCCACCGCCGTTGTTGCTGCACCTTCCCTTCGGGGCACTGCTGTTCATTCGGCGGAGCGTAGCAGGCCCCACACACGACACAGCTCCTGTTGCTGCTGCCCCCTGTTGCAGCAAAACTGGTGACAATGGGGTCTGCGTCCGTGCTGCTGCAGCCGCAGCAGTAACTGGTAGTGTCGCCGCTCTTCCTTCGCCGGCCACTGCGGCTGCTGCTGCAGCAGCAGCGGCACAGGGACACGCAGGAGCAGCACGCAGAAACGCAGAAGCGCCGACAACACCTGACGACGCGACACCCGGTGAAACCACACCAGTCGCAGCCAGGCCACCAGCATAGCGGAGAACAGCAGGAGCAGACGCACACCTGACGAGTGAGTGGGGACAAGAACAGCAGGAAGAGTGGATGTTCGTCCGCGGGTGCAGCAGCGAGGACAAAAGGAGTCGCCCACCCGCAGGCGAGGTCGTCTTCGAGCCAGTCGCAGTCACAGAAGTGCCAGACCCGTAGGCTGCTGCCTTTCCCGTTGTCGCTATCGTGCAAGAGGATAACAAGCGGTAGCCTGTCCTGGTGAAAGGGTCGCCGCTGGAAAGGTAGTCGTAGCTAGCAGAGCTGCGCCTTGTTATGCTGCAGCAACAGCGTAGACGAGGAGCGGCTCTCACGCTGCTACGACTGCTGCTGCTGCTGCAGCAGCTCAGCGACTGCCCAGCAGCAGGAGCGAAGAGCCGGATGCCGCTCATCCGCCTGTACAGGACTGATGCAGTCTTCATTGTCTCGGGTAAACACTGGTCGCAGAGGAGTAGTAGCTCTTCCTTTTGAGCACTTCTTGTTTAAGAGAGAGGAGGGCTGGGCCAGCTCTGCGAGTCCAGCAGTGACCCACAGCGGTCACTGTGCAGGCGGAAGAGAAACTTCCGCTGTTGGGAAGGTGTAGGGAGCACCAAGACAGACTCCACGCTTCTCTGTTGCAGATCTTTTGCGGTGTATCGACACCGCAGGTGGTCAGGAAGGCCAAGAAGTTCAATCTCAGCAGCACAGGCGAAAACGATCCCGTGCAAGCTCGCCGGCACGCGACCCTCCCAGATCTTGGTGCCGCGCCGGCCGGCGGTCGCAGAGGCTGCTGCACCGCGCCGCGTTCAAACGGGTCTACTTGCGGCTGCTGCTGTTGCTGCTCCCGCGCGCTACTCAATGGCCTCCGGGTGTGCTGCTGCTGGTGTATGCTAGAAGCAGTGCTGCTGCTTGTGCTCCCACGGATCGTGCTGGTGCTGCTGCTACAAACGCGGTTGCTGCTACTACAAGTGCAGCTGCCGCAGCAAATCCTGCTCTGGACGCTGCTGCTGCTGCGGCGGTTGTTGCTCTTAGCGGCTCAGGACGTTGGTGCTGGCTACTACAGATGCTGCACTGCTTGTTAAACCAGGTGGTGGTGGGCCTTCGCGCAGCGCGCCGGCTGAAGATCCTCCACTCCCACGGGCAAATAACGCCGCTGTGTTAGAGGAGGGCCTTGCTGCTGGGGTGCTGCTGGAAACTCTCTCTTCAACAGAGCCGCTGCTGCTGCTGCTGGTGTCGCATACGCACCACTTGCTGCTGGGTGTACGGTGCTTCTGAGGCCGCTGCTGCTGGAGAGCCCAGTGTTTCTGCTGCCCGGAGAGCAGCAGGGCGACGACGGGATGACGGTCTTCTGTACCGACGGCCGGGCAGACTGGCTTCGGCTTCCTCTGCTCTGCTGCTGTGGATACGCGCGCGCCCCAGAATCCTGCCCGTCGTTTCTAAAACTCCGGCACTCGTTTTTGTGAGGGCGGAATATAGAAGAAGGAAACTGCAGCAGTAGACACACGGTTGGCGTCCACGACTAGCAGGATTACAGTTGTTGAGATACCTGTTTGATAGAAGCAGCTTCGTGTAAACAGCGTGTGTCCATATCGAATATGGCCGCTCAGCGAACGACTCTGTTCCTTATGACACAAGGCTCTCATAAATAGAGAGATACAAGGTGTACAGTGGCCCGCTAAGAAAGGCGCACCGACGCTATATACGCTTATGGGTATATATGTATATATGAGTCTGCCCTAAATAGAGAGGCAGTTTCGTGCGTTGATATACAGAGGTCTCTACAGAGAAATGGTAGTTGCACATCCGCGCGCTAAGGAAGCCACGACGTATACGTCCACGGAAATATGCCTGTACATGAGTCGTCTTCATACAGAGAGGCCGTTTCACGCGCTGATACATACATATATATATATATATATGAGTGGCTCATTTGCATAGAAAGGCCACGATAGATAGTACTATCTCTACGGCAGAATGGTGCGTGTAGTTCGTTCCGGTATACTACGTACATCTCGCAGTTTCACCGCAGGTGTAAACGCCTGAATACATTTATGCCTGAGTAGAATTTGTACGCTCTCATGTACACTGGCCGATAAACGCCTTGTTTTTCGTGATTGTTCCGCCGGATATGCACAATGCTACCTCTATCAGCATTCCACAGAAATTGCGCGTTTTTATCCGGCTATTTCCACCACTTCTTCCAGTGCTGCGCAGGACAAACGTACACTATTATCTTTTCTTCTGTTGAAGTCATAAAGATGTTGTGTCGCCTACAACGTGCACAGGCGTACAACAACCAGTTCACTGCATGTGTCTGGCGGTCAGGCACGTTTCTTCTATTCTTTTTTTTAGAGAGAACCTAGGCAGACGCGGATCGCAAAAGTTGTGCTGCTCCAGCTGTGGAGATCTCTCTACATACGTGCCGGCACATGTCTGTCCCCATGTCTAGTGGGGAAAAGGACAGAGCTATACATGATGTTCTACGCAGCGGAACAAACATGAGTTTCTTGCGACTGTAACAGAAATGGGGCGTTCAAGGCTCCTACATATATTTATACTTGGAGCAATGTTTGCACATTCTGCAACGCAGGACTTTTCTGACCACGCTACGGATTCGGGAAGATGAGTGTAAATATGTGCGACAAGAGAGCGAGAAAAGTGGAAAGACGTGTGCCCTGATAATCGAAGAGGCGAGTGGTGCTGCGGTGGACATGTGTAAAGGAAGAGGGCCTGTGTGGGGCGCGCGGTCGCCATGGGGTGGTGCCCAAGCAACGGTCTTAGTACTTGATGTAACTGAAAATTTCGCGAGAGGTACACATGTGTATGTAGAACAAAATATGCAAATGTAGTGTGCAGACGAAAGTAGCGGTCTACACACATATGTTTATATGTGTGTTTAGTCCTACGTAGGTAGCCAACTGTGTTTGAAAGTATCCAGCTGTGGCGTACATCCCCGTATACTCAGGATCTGACGTAAACTTACATCTACTCAAGTGAATATACACACGTCTTAGGCTGCAACAAATACTGGATCACACGGCTGTATAGACACAGTACAAACGGATAAGCACGTATCTGCAGGCATATGAATACAAGAGTAGACATGTCTTTTATACGTTTGTCACTGTGCGCCCATATTATTTCTCGTATAGAGCGGACAAGAGCATTTATAGTCATCAAGCTGCTGCAGATACATATATTATATATATGTAGGTATACACGTTTATGTGAAGATCTACCGCAAGTGAGGGGACGAATGTACGACTTCGCTTGTACAGAATGTTTCCTTATGTACATATACATGTATACATACATATATATATATATATATATATATGTCTACTCAAAAGAGGGTAGGACTATTTCCGGATAAGCAACTTTGTACGCAAGTCTTTAATGGGAAGGCGCCTTCAAAGCTGACAGAAAGCCTACACGTATGATCTGTAACAGCGCGAATCGTTTCTGTGAGGGTTTATAAATAATTTTGTGTACTTGTATCTCTCCTTGGGTGTCTGCGTGAGTCGGTGATATACCCGTTACGCACGTATATCCTTTTGGACCGATATTCCACTGTTACTGGTAACTTTGACTGCAAGTCGACGTGTTTATTGTGTGACCCAGCAGCACACACGCGCACAGGCTCTGTATGAACAAACGTACGTACATATATAAATAAATATATATATATATATATATATGTATATACACATATATGACAACCGAGCCGTACGCAAATATATATACATATACATATATATATATATATACATATATATATATACATGACCAGGTATCTATTGGTGCGTATACATATACGTTAATATCAAGTAGAAGTCCCCAATAGAAGCAGATTGATCATATATATATATGCATATATGTAAATATGCTTGTATCTCCGTGTGTATAAACCTGTCTGAGTGTACGAATATAAATATATGGAAAAAAAGAGTACAGATATATGAATATATATTTAGATGACAAGGTATCTATATGAGCACGCAAGTATACGTATATATCAACTACGGGCTCCCATACAAAGCAGATAGGTCTGTGGTGTGTATCACCCTCTACATATGTATATGCATATATATACATGCCAATTTACATTTGTCTCTTCGTATGTATTAAAGTCTGCGAAATTGTCTTTGTACATATAAATGCATTTGTAGGTACAGCTGCTCGGGACTGCAGCAGCGTAGCAACCCGTACTAGCGCAGCTACCACCACGCCAGGCTCGAGACACCGGTACCGTCGCCACATCGGCATTTTCCTTATTCTTCTCGTAGTCTTCTGAGTACGACTCGTAACAGTACCACTACGAGTAGCAGAATAACTCAGTCGAAAAGAGTTCAGGAACACCACCAGCGGCGTCACGACAGCACTAGCGGAAACAGCGGCAAATCTGCGACAGCAGAAGCAGCCGTCTACTTCGTCATTCACTGTGATGTCTTTGCTGACGCAAAGACGGTGGCGAGTTGCTTTTTTTCTGTCCCCAGCACGTCGTACAACAATATGAAGGTCGCTATTAGTTGGATGATACAGTGTTCATACAAGTCGAAGATCTACCTACCGCTCTCACTTCTCGTACTACTTACTACCGCTGGTTCTCCCACGCTTTCTCAACTGCCACCAATACTACTACTACTACCACGATGCAGCGTTCTTACAAGTTGAGGGTCTTCCTACCGCTCTCACTGCTATTCGTGCTCCTACTACTACTGCTGACCCTCCCACTATTGCTAAACGGCCACCGGTACTACTACTATTACTACTACTACTACTGCCACTACTACTACTACTGCTACTACGACTATTGCGACTACTACGACGCGACTACTGCCGGGATGTAGTGTTCTTACAAGTTGAGGGTCTTCCTACCGCTCTCACTTCTGCTACTACTACTATTGCTACTGCTGGCCCTCCCACCATTTCTAAACTGCCACTGGTACTACTACTACTACTGGTACTACTACTTACCAGGACTACTACTACTTAGATTTGAACATTTTTAATGGCCCTCCTATTACTACGTACAGTCGTCATTATTGCTCCTGGTAGCGCTACTAGTACGACTACCGCATTGGTCACTTTTTCCTCTTCTGCAGCTGTGTCTTTCTTGAATCCTGCAGTTATCGAGGTTGTTGTCCCGCTTTTACTCCTCCGAATCGTCATTCCTCCTTTAGCAGAGCTACGACTACCCCTACTACTACACTGTGACATGGGTTTTTCTCTGCTACTTCTCCAGCCCGCCCAACAAAAAGTTTACTGTGACCGTTTCCTCAGTTCTTACACGTGCTCGCCTGATCTTGCTACGTTAGTTGCTACAGCATGAATGCGCTACAATTTTTCCACTGTCGGAGTGCACTGACACGCGCCTAGCTCCAAAGACTACCAGCACACTAATTCTATCCCGTAAGGTGGTGCCACGTAGACGAGGGGAAAAATATTTCCGTCATATTCGTCTAGCGCTTCCTTCACTACTCGCGCTCCTCCTCAAATGATTTATCGGTGTGTTGCAATGTTTTTGTCACCGTTCGTCGTCTCGTTTGATAGCTCTCAAAACGCTCAATATCTTTCTTCTTTTTCTTCTTCTTCCTACTCCTCCGCCAACTACTCGAGAGCGCCACGAGGCGCACTGTCGATATACAGACGCCTGTAGAACTCTCATCCCCCCCTCTTCGTACAGAGGTCGTTCACCAGAGGCGCTACTGTAGGACCGGCGCCACACGTGTCTGCGTCCTCTTTTGAAAACAATTTCTTTGGGCCCTGCTTTTTCAGACCCGCGAGGAAAATACAAAGGGCAACCCAGTTTCGTGTACACGTGGTGCTTCCGCAACACACGTGTCACAAACCACCAGGGGCATAAGTGTCCACAAATCCGTTCCCCAACAGCGGTATTTCATTGCGTGTAGGCAAACGCCGACGGTCGCAATATGTGTGTACTTCTGTTGCACACCTCTGCAAAGGTTGAAGAGCGCATACAAATATACGCATACTTACATGCACATATAGATATATACGCATATGTATATACGCATATATATATATATATATATACGCACTGGGTGCATGACACCTGCCTCGACGACACACACCCAGAAAAGCACCAAACATACATGTGACTATCCTTGTGTACATATATATACACACATGTACGTACACATATGTATACGTGTGTGTATGTGTATTCCTACCTCTTGTTCTTTCTCTCTCTGTAGATGTGTGTGGATCTATGGACGCAGAGAAAATACTATAATGACACACACGGCAGTTCCCGTACATACGCGCATTTACGCTGACGTCGCGTCGGCGCGCTAGGGCATCTACACGCGTACAGACAAACAGGCTAGCGGCTGAATCCGCCGGTGCAGGAGAACTCCTTATACACACTTGCACGTTTGCAAAGACTGCAAAGATTGAATAGCTCCTTTTCCCTCTCTACGCGTACAATCCCGCGCGCACGACCTCCAGGTCTGCCTTCTCTCTTCTGCTCCTACTCCTCGTGGGACGCGTATGCTCTTCCTACCTCTTCGTATTCTTGCTGCACCTCAGCAGCAAGTACGCACTCGTCACGGTCCTCACAATGTCCACTGCTCTTTTGTATGTGTTGCCACTGTTCGTGCGCAGCCTTGCTGCTGTGACCAGCTGCTGCTGCTGTGATTAGCTGCTGGTGCTGTTGCTGTGACCAGCTGCTGCTGTTCTGTGTGCCTGCCGCAGTGGCTTCTGGTGACGCGTTGCCGCTGCTCTTGCTGCTGTGACTAGCTCTTGCTGCCGCGGTCTTCTGATAGAATTAGCTGCTTTACTGCTGCATGTACGTCGCCGCCGGACTGCCGCAGCGCTGCTTCTGCTGCAGCAGCAGGCAGCAGCAGCAGCTCCTGCAGCTCCTTGACAGCTTTGGGGTTGACCTGGGGGACGCCGCTGCTACTGCATCGCTGCTTGGTGTCTTCCTTCCGAGCGAGCGAACTCATCAACGCGGCTCTTTGCTGAGCAGCAGCAGCCGCAGCAGCAGCCCCACGTGGCGGCAGCGCACGCAGCAGCAAAAGAAGCCGCGCAGACCCCACACACAGAAACACGACCGACGATGTCTATGAAACTCAGCAGCAGCCCCGGAGCAGGATAGCAGCCCCACCACAAGGTGTGTATGCAGGAGCAGCAAAGGAGACAGCGCTGCACCAGCACGATACTCAGGCAGGGCGCATGCAGTGGCAACACCAGCAGCAGAAATTACTGCAGCAGCGAAACTGACGACGCCGCAGCAGGAGAAGCAGCAAGCCCACCGGCCTCGCTGTGTTGCAGTAGCAGCAGCAGCACGGACACAGTCTCTGGAGCCGCTGGTGCAAGAAGGCGACCGACCACCACAGAGCAAAAGGCGGACGAACGGCCATGCAGCAGCAGCAGCAACACGAGCAGCAACAGCAAGACAACAACACATGGAGGAACTTCTTCTCAGCGTGCGCAGCAGAGAAGTTCCGCCATCAACAGCGTACAGCGCACACGGATGTGGAATGCTTCAGCAGCAGCTGCAGCACGAAGACCGACGATGGTGCGGCGTGCCGTGACACCCGATTGGCCTTCCACACTTCCGTAGCAAACCCGTCTGCAGCAGCAACAGCAGCAGGGCTGCTCCGCACCACCGGGGCAGCAGCAAGACCAGCAAGACTGGTGCGCACCACCCGCCGAGCAGCCACAGCAGCAGCGCTGCGCACCAACCGGACAGCGGCACCAGCAGCACTGCGACGCTACCGCGGACGCAGCGCATTAGCAGCAGTGCGACGCTACCGGGGAAGCAGGGCATCAGCAGCAGTGCTGGGCACCAGCAGGGCAGCCGCAGCAACAGCAGTAGTGCTGGGAAACACCCGCCGAGCAGGACCAGCAGCACTCTTACACCACCGGGGTAGCAGCAGCAAAAGCAGCAGTGGTGGGCACCAGCGGCACAGCAGCAGCAAGAGAATGAGGAGCACCTAACCCTACACGACAACCCCGTGCGGCAGCAAAGCACAGCGTGCATTCATTCTATATTTGCTTGAATCTCCCAGGAGGCGTGCTTCGTCTTCGAGCCTTCCTCAGTACGTACGTATCTCCCGAGAAAATACATATGCGCCTCTGTGTGGGTGCAGCACATGTACGTGTGGGTGTGTAGGCTCCCTTCTTCTTCCTCCTGCGCCTTCACACTGCACAGCCGCAGTCCCAGCAGAAATCTCCATGTCTTCTCTAGACGTATGCTGATATGCAGACACACGCACTTATTTGCCCCCACCTATCCTGCCGTCTTCTTGTCAGTTTATACCTACATCCTCACACTACAACACGTTTATCCACACATGCACATATACATATATATATACATGTGTACACGTATGCAGGCATACAAACATACACGCACATGCATATACCCATACATATAGACACACGCAGTGAGAGAGACGGGCAGCGAACGGGAGTATTTCTGTGCATGCGACGGTGTGTCAGTTTTTCTGTCTGGAGTCATTTCCTTCCCACTTTGTCGTAGAGACTGCAGCAAAGATTTCTACAGTTGATGCCGCAACAGCAGAAGAAACGTTGCAGGGCTATTCTCCTCCCAGGCGCAAGTCCCGGCATGGGAGACAAAAGGACGACGCAGGCCGTAGAGGCGTGATGCACGCAGCTGCTCGCGCACTCCGCACAGCTGCAGCCGACAAAAAGCAGCAACACGCACGACGCGCGGAGAAGAAAAGGAACAAAAAGGGAGACCCGGCCTCTGTCCCTGCCACTCCTAATAGAGAAGAACATACTCTGTCAAAGAAGAAAGCGCGCAGTTCTGTACACGCGCCACATATATATATATATATATGCCTCCTTCTATTTATACGTGTATGTACATTTATATATATATGTATGTGAACATCCTTGGACATATGTAAATGTGTCCCGTTTATACACAAAGACGTGTGTGTGTGCGTGTGTACACGTAGAGAGAAAAAAATTTTGGCACGTCAGGCATGTGTAGGGCCTACCGTTTCACTCATGGAGTGCCCACCGGCATCTGCTGCTTCAGAGGCTTCTGTCAAGGCAGCGAGCTGCACCTGTGCCAGGCGCTCTCCCCCGCCCTGCGCGGCTGCTGCGCCTGCGGCCCCGCCGCGTTCCTGCGGCTCGCTCTGCTCGTGGCCACTGTTCTCTTCCTCCATTCTGCCGTGATGCCGGCGCCACGTGGAGACACAAAAACAGCAGCAGCAGCAGCAATGGAAGCGTCGTGGCGAGGGGGACGGCGGGTAGCTGCCGACGAGACACGCCGTGCCGCGGTGTGCGGAAAGGGCTGCTGGGCTCGAGTTGTCCGACTTCCCCGCTGACGCTGCTGCTGCCGAAGAGAAAAGACGCGCACGGCTGCTTGAGAAGAGAAAAACGGCCGACCGCCTCTGCTGCTGCTGTGCACGGATGACAGCGGAGTAGCAGTAGAAATGGCTGCTGCAAGCGATTCCCCCCACCCAAACAGACAAGAAAAAAATGCAGAGAAAAGCAAGGCGACCGCTACTGCTGCATCGTCTGCTGCCTTGCGGGGCGGGCAGAAGCTCCTTCGGCGAAATGGCTCTTCCTCACGTTGCTCCTGCGCACCTGCTGCTCCCTATCTCTCCTCGCACTTACCCGTGGTGGTAGCGGGCCACAGCCGTCACGTATACAACCCGGCGTCCTCTCTTCTGGCACCAGCTTCCCATAAACAAATAGCTCCACACATATATGGACAGCGCAAATATGTGTGTATGTAAGAAATATAGAGGAGGACGGAACAAAGACGTATCTCTCTCTCTCATCTATAAATATATAGACGTATATCATCCACACAGGAAAGGACAAGGCAAAGAAGGCATAGTTCTTTCATATACAGATAAAGATATACACAGAGGGGCAGGGGAGATATCGGTCTCATCGTCTCCCCGCAGCGTCTGCCGGTTGGTGTTCTTCTGTGTGGCTGCTGTTCCTTCTGGACCTCGGGAGCTGCTGCCGGCGCTGCTGCTGCGCCTTCTCTCTCTTCACTTCTCTACATGTATATCCTCGTCGCCCTCTGCAGGTGCAACTTCCTCACTACTGCAACGCCTACGGACACCCGTGCGTCTACACTTCAGCCCTTCTTCTACGTGGCGGACGTCTCTCGCAAAATCCGTCGCTTCGGCTGCTGGGAATGATGTCCCTTCTGTTCTCCTTCTATCGCCGCACACGTAGCTGTTTCCTGGTGCTGCTACTTGCCTTGGTGCCGCTGTCTTCGAGGCTGTGTCTACTTCCCCTGCCCCTGCTGTATCTGAACGCGCAAATATTTCTCCGCACGGTTGTAGTTCGCTTAAGCTTCTTCGGCGCCTTTCTAAACTCGTCCACTTCTTCCACTCCCGCGTGCATATCTCCTGAAGCCGCAGACCGCGTTTCGCAGCCGGCGTTGATGTCCGCTTAACGAGAACACAGTATCTGAGTTTTAAAGCAGCTGAAAGTCTCTTTCAGTCGTGAACTCCGTATACCCCATCCAGCTGCTGAAGCTAAAAACTACTAGGTGCGTTGCACACAGATCTTGGGGAAGTGCTGCTGGTCGTGTTTTATGTCTTCCTGCGAGAGCAGCCCAGTTCACGCGGCGCCTGGTAGAATGCCCGCCACAAAGAAGCAGTTTAATCTGCACAGAGGTGCTGCACAGGAGAAACGGGTGAGAGACAGGAAAACGTCAGAGACAAACTTGAGTGACGTTGAAGTGGATTTCCGTGGGGCCAACGAAATGCGCACACCGTCATGACAAGTTACTCACTGAAGTAGACACGCCATGTAAACGACGCAAAGAAGAGGAGAAGAAAGAATGAAAAAAGGAAGTGCGGACTTACACAAACAGTAGTGCCTCCCCCCCTTATAGAGCCATGTACATTCTGGTATCCGTTCACGGATTATGACTGACGACGGTTGCTGAATTTCCGCTGCAGGAAAAGTGAGCAGACGCCAGACTTAGAGAGAATAAAGGAGGCACGGTATCACTGCGCAGAGAAGAATAGAGAGTGACGGAGAACGGAGACTGCAACGCAGAAACGACTAGGAGAAAAGCGGAGTGGAGGAGGAGCAAACGACGTGTGAGTCCCCGGTTAACGCACGGGGGACCGCAGAGATGTACTTGCCTGAAGCGTGGGCAACACGACAATCGAAAGCCAAGTCCAGAGCCGTGGGTTTCGACTGGAACGAAAAAAACAACCGTGAATATAACGGAACGTGTCCGTGAACCACGCGGGGAACTGTGTGCAAAGACAAAGAGAGCTGTGTTTTTGAGATGCGAATGAGAGGAGAAAACAAATGTGGGTTCCCTTTCAGAGGGGAGACAAGTAAAAAACGGAATAGATAAACACGTACCGAACGATTCAGAAACTGCGTTTCGATGTTGTTTGTATGATTATCGAAAAACGCTTGCGGTAACTCGATCTTGCAGACGGCTTGTGCTGCATGCGGGGCGAGCTCTTGTTGCTTCAAACGAATTGACGTCGGCCCTCTACGGAAGCTGCCCGCAGGCGAAAACACAAGCATCCCCTGCTTTATTGTGTCTACGAAAAACACGTACCAACGTATTTAACCTAGAATGTGCTACTCATGTCGAAGGCATGTGTGGCAAGAATATGGGTTGAGTGAAATGCGCTGCATGTGTCTTCGCGAGCGACTGCAGTATACGGCACGATGTGAGCACCAAGCAAACACCAAAGCTTCCTGCTGTGTGTCAGTCTGGCAATCTAAAGCAGGGAGACCTACACTGATACTGGCATTCATTCAAAAATGGATACAGGCAGTGGGAATGTATTCAGCTGCTATGCACGGCAGAACGAGCTGCAACCACGAGGAAACTCCCTCCTCGTACTACACGGCAGAGGATTACAAGCCCCGACATGTAGGGCCATGTTTAAAGATTCACGTTAAAATGTAAGGGTGTTGCGGTCAGTCTCTTGGGAGTTTTTCTGGCAAGAAGCTGCAGGACCGCCGCACTACGGCGAGATACGATTTACTGCACAGATTCGAGAATGCGAATGACTGGCATCGCCGCACAGTTGGCTTCGTAGTAGCTAAGAAGGTGACGTGTTTGGCACGACGTCAGTGGAATCCACTCAAACATCACAGAAAGAAGGTGGAAAATTTGTGAACTCGCAGCTGCAGATCTCATACAGATTTTAGAAGTTACAACGAAAGCGGTGTACCCTTTGCAGTGTTGCTTACAACCAGTGTTGCTTAAAACCAGTGTTGCTTACAAACAGTGTTGTTTACTTGAGAAACAGGCAACCCAGAAACGAAGCACCTCAACGAGGGAACACCAAGACGTTGCGACCGTTCTAGATGTCAAACTGCATGTCTAAAGGGTGAAGAATCCAGAAAAACAAAATGTGGAAGCGAAGTGGAACAGATAGTCTATCGAAGAAAGGAAGACTACTGGCTATTGTCGCGATGGCGACCGAACTTGTAGAAGCAGGTATACTCAAAAGGAGAAAAGGCAGGAGGTTAGCACACCAACTCCAGACCTAATGTGAAATACCAACTGAACAACACGATTATGAAAGGAAAGGTGACGGGGAGTCTGGACTGGAGCACCGGAGTTCTGTAGTGAGTGAGAGAAACATGGAAGCAGCGTACACCCGGAACAAACGAAGCAGCAAAGAACCTAAATCTTTTCCGAAATTTTCCACCAAAAAGCGGGTGAAAAAAACAGTTACGGAGGAAGATACTTGGGGATAAGCTGTTCATACTGCAGGGGAGCAGTACCGCTTGTGACAAATACCTGAACAGCGCAGGGGAGCTTCACTGTCGGTAATAGGCCCAGTTGAGGGGACCTTGAGAAATAGACTAGAATACAAGTCGCAGCGATTTTCGTTATCGTTTGACACCAACCAATAAGGTGGAAACTTCGTTTGGCGCAAGGTAGAAGCCACACGTTGCAGTTGCTCTGTTAGTTTTTGAAAGGATTAATCTGTCTGCGCCGCGGTACATCGCTTCTCTCCCACGGAGTCCAGAAGCGATACACTCGCTTAGACTACTTTTCCCAGAGAGGAGAGAAAGTAGTAAAGTAAATACGCTAGCAGGATAAAGAAATACCTGGATGCCGTATGCATTTGTGAATTTGAGCCGCGTTGCGAGTGGTTTTATTATTTTATTAGGTAACCCTCATGAGTTTGCTTCCGCCCCGTCACCTGGCAAACCTTGAGGTAAACGCAGTGCTTGCAGACACGTGCACTGTACTTTGTATCAAGAGTAGGGGGGCGTATTCCGAGTCACTCTGAGGTGGACGACTAACAAACACACACGTGTGTGTGTGTTCGTTAATGAAAAGAGCACCGCCTGCCACACCGTGCGGCGTATCACACACGCGTAGATTTAAAGTGGAAAGAACACCACGCTGTGCATTCCTCTTTCTACGTCCATTAAAATGTATAGTCATAGAGGCGCTGAAAATGTAGATGCGCAACCAGTACCATCTACATACTAATATAGACATTTGAGTACACACGTATTTACAAATACATCTTCACTACCATATTTGTGGGCTTTCATTTCTAAGGAATATGCGTGTACTACATTATACATGGGCGAGATACAAGTCTTGCTTGCCACAGGGTCTCCACACGTATTTACAAAGCGCTTGAATGGATTTTGTTATCGGGGAGAAGCTATCTTCGACAGTGAACTACATAACGGAACATTTTATACAAAAGTGAGCCCGGGTGCTCCACTGGACAATGACACAAAAATCTCGCTACAGTGCAGGGACGCAGGACGATGCCCCAGCATCTATTTTTCAGTTTTCACACGTTACATCAGTATGTACCACTTCAAATTGTGAGAGTGAATCAAACAGCCCTGCTCGCACTCAGATACTTCACTCTGTCTTACCAATTAATTTCTAGACACTGCGTCAGGAAGAGAATATGTGCATGGTAGTACTCTACCAACTTTTTATCTGCTTGACAATATCAAGATAAGCCAACCTGTAGACGCATTTGAATTTTTACAGGGCTCTTGTATCTTGCAATGTAGCGGTACAAGCTGGGAGAAGCGTGTCAACCTGCGCGTATAGGTGACTACTTTTTAGGTGTCTGCAGCTCAACAGAAGGTTTTTCTAAGAAGCTGAATGTCTGAATACAGAATTAGAGTCCAGCCTTACGAGGTGATCGACACATGTGTATGATTGTAGCGTGTTAACGTTGACTCCTTTCCAAGTAGCGTAACAATTCCTTTTCAGTGAGTTCGCGTTCGCTCCGCCATCTATAAAACGGGAAGATCTCACGCTCAATCTTCCCCAGTAACTTGCAGGGAGCGAGGCAAAGCACCACTTTCAGAAAACCCTTCCCCTTTGAGAACACATCAGTAACTCTCACCGTCAATGCAAGTGCGTCGTGGTATTTGGACACAGTATGTCATAACTAATTACATGCGTGCACGGGCGAACACAGAAGACCTCAACGTGCGGGATTCTGACTATTTATACACCAGAAAGTTATCAAGTCAATTCCCAAAGAAATCCGGTTTCTGCTTGTGACGAGTGCGTGTTAGGCGGGTGTTCTGTGTAGACTGCGCTCACTTAACAGACTTAACAGGCTTACATGCCTGAAGAGATGTCCTTTATGTACGTAGGCACAGCAAAACAGATGTATGAATAACTAGCGCAGGACTACGATAACTACAGACACATGGATATGAAAGCATTTTTAGAGATAAGGAAGCGGAGGCATCTGCACGCCGAAACATATATGTATCGACACAACTAGATATGTGCGTAAACGTGTACGTGTATATACATGTATATCCCCCGACGTACGTTTGATCATATATTATGTTGAGATAGATGGGGGACACGTCGTACAGAGAGAGCAACTGCGAAACCCGCATACGCCATTCTTCAGCAGCGAACATGGACATTTGTCCCCTGTTCAGACAGATCACCCTAAAAAATTAGACCTGTAGGGATACCAGCTATACTAACACGCAAGGTAAGCACTGGCACACACCTATTTGTAACACCACACTGCGATGGTCCGGCACGTGTCTCACGCCGGTACAACAACGTTAAACGGAGCAACCTTCGTGATTACCACCGACAAAAGAATGGATAAAAACTCGCATGACCTGGGCTAGAGAAGACGACCAGAAGTACTTGCACCAGTGCGTCTGTTGTAGGTAGAGTAATTGCTAACCACCGCAGTGCATCTGTTGTGGATGGAGAAACTGCGGAGGTTAGCAGTCATGTCCGCTTTGTGGCGTTACCCAGAAATACTTGTGGAAGCGCGTTCTGACCGTGCGTCCGACCGCCTTCAACGGTAATGATAGCAACGTGCGGCTTTTCTCGATGACTAGATATTTACTTCAGTCCTACCGAATACAGTTCGTGTTTGCCTTTCACTTCTGTATAGCTTCTGAGCGAATACTTCCCGTAGAACTGCGTGGAAATCTCTTCAGCAATACCAAACGCACGTGTCCGCGGATGGTTCACGCCAGCAAGCAGCCCCTCGAACATGTATTACATAGAGATCCTGTCACTAAAAACGCGTTCATGTGCCTTTGCGAGAATCCTACGACTGCCGATTTCTGTGCAACAGTTACGATTTCGCATCTTAATGTGTAGTCCCCAGCGAGAACATTAGGTGGACACTCACAGAGACTCACAGAGCGTCCGCTATGTGGACGCCCTGAGCTGGGAGGCTGGCTAGGCAGTTTACGTCCGAAGGGCGGCGGGGGGGAGGGGGGGTCCATCCAGCATTTCAAGGGACTCACAAAAAAATGTTCTTTCACAAGAAGTTAAGTCTACATCGTCTGTTCGGTGGATTTCTCCTTTTACAGGAGGCTGAAGGCAGAAGGAGGCCCCGGCTCTCCTCCCAGTTCTGCGAACGCCGAAACAAGACCCGAAACATCTACTCTCAGTGCAATCATGGTCCAGCGAGGCGAACACACCGTCCCACCGAGCGACGAGGAATCGAATACGATTACTTGTGCCATACACTTACCTATCCTCCGTACACCTATATGCTGGTGTGAATTCACACACAAACATATGAATAAAGGAGGAGCGGGGTATTCATCAAACTACTTGCATGCGACATGCGAGGAGGAATAATGAGTGGGATTCTTGCCGTTCTTTTTCGGAAGAAAAACACCGTCATCTTCGGTCGCTGCGGTCCCTCTCTTGGTTCTGTTAGGCTGCTGGTGCAGCCGCCAGTGCCCTTCCGCTGCTTCGCTGTTGTGCTCTTCATCTTGGTGTTCCACGGTGGTGTCGCATGCGAAATGTATAAACAATATCGGACGCCGTCGGCATTCGTCGAAACTTTTCGGCATCTCGAGGATTTCCTCATTCACTTTTTGGCCCTGCTCCGCATCGAAGTGCGGCGCTCGCTCGCTAAATGAGTTGTACGTGCGCGTGGTCTGCCACCTTACATTCAGCGTCGTTAGCTGATTTCCTTCCGCATTGGCAAATTTCCCACTGTGAAATAGCAGAAGTGCTGCGTTTTTACGAAAATCGTCGTCCTCTTTCTGCTCTCCTTTCTACGTTTTCTTTCTGCTTGGCGCCACTGGGGCGGCCCGGAAAGGAGTCCTGGTGCGCGTAACGGATGAAATTCTGAGGTTTTTTCGTTACGGGAACTAATTCCTTCGATAATACAAACAATGCAGCGGCGGCTCGTACAGAAGCATCTTTTGTGTTGGAGTCAATAAACCTTACCAGCAGAATGTTATAGCAAAAGTTTTCATAGTCATTCCCGTTGTCGAGGGTACCACTACGGCGCAGATTTGTAAATTGCTCGCGTTCTTCATACATCTCCACACATGTAGCTGCCTCATGGAGGCAAAACTGAGTAGTGCCGCAACAGAGGGACGCGACGAAAGAAGGGGAGGGAAGAGCTTGAAGAAGGACGAGAGAAGATAGAGAGGACGAGGAAAACGAAGGAGTGGCGGAGAAAAATAAGAGAAGAGGAGGAAGAAATTAGGGCACCAGGGTGAACACGAGAGAGAGCACGACAGGCGAAGACTGCGAGGAAGAACGGCAAACAAATAGAATTCCGTTAGTAATCTGAGGTGAACTTTCGTTGACTCTTTTTCTCCCATATTTTATTTATTGCCGGGTTTGCACGTACTCAACGGCACCACGAGCGTAACTTGTGCTCCCCATGACTCATGGTCGCAGAAGACACGAAGAAGCAGTACCAGTTTTTCAATTACCTGTTGAAGCTTGTATGTATTTTCACTCCACGTCACGTTTGGCAACTTGTTTTCCTGGGGCCTGGTTCGCTTACGTGAGCCCCTAAACCCGATTATTTTTGTCGTTTCTTCAACAAAGCAACAGCAAAACACCTTTCCCAGCGTTTGTGGTGTACATACATCAGAAGGTGCAACCTTTTACCACTTCCCACTACCACTTGTAGCGTCAGATATACCCCTCCCTGTCTGCCGCTGCGGTGTACGTACACTGTACTCCACCTGAACGTCTTTCTGCATTTTTCTCTTTGTTGTCACGTAAGACGCTCCCGCGCCTCAACCTGCGACAGTGTACGGACATGTGAACTTCTGCTGCTAAGTCACCCGTCAGCGGCAAATCACCGCCGGACCGGTGTACGTACACCCCGCCGGGAGCTGCAGTGTGTGTAGGAGATCACCGGTGGAAGCCCAGAAAAGACGGAAAACTGCGTCAACGTAGAAAAGTGTCGTTCCCCTCCTGGCTCTCTTCCCCCTCTTCCGCTCAGTAGACGAGTTTCTGTCTCTCCCTGTTGTCTTGTGCGGATTTCCTCTTTATCTTGCCATCCCGTCTTCCCCGACACGCTGTTCCACGGCAACGACGTCCACATGCACGTCCGCGCGACCTCCCTGCCATCGAAACAGGAAAAAATGTATGTACCTGCGCGTTAGGGCACCTGTCGCTCTCCATCGATCTCTCTCGCGTGTGCCGCCTGACTTATGGGCAGAACAAACACGAGGGAAGAAATTCAGTTCTCCATTTTTGTGTCAGTCGTTGTTTTCCTTCTCCTCACTGCAAGTCGTATTCTGCGCACCTACCGCCAAGCTTCTGCTACTGGGCTATTTTCTTCTCGGGCCGTTCTCTGCTGTCGCGCCTGCTCTCCTACACTGTCTTGCTGCTTCCTGTCCTCTCTTTCTCCTCCATTTGCTGCTTCACCACATTGCACAGGAGTTCTTCTGGGGCGTCTTTTCTCTGCTTCAGGGTCTCGCTTAGTGTGACAACATAACCTTCGGATGCTGCCACTGTTGCCGCTGCTGCTTGCTCGTGCTTCACAGCCAGGCAGGGCGTGATGATAATTTTGTTTTGGATGCTGCTGTTCCGACTGCGCTTACGCGTCTGCTGGCGTTCTACTTTATGTTGCTGCTGTTTTTGTTGTGGAGTGTTACTGTGCTACTACCGCGCATTGTGCTGTTTCACGGAAGAGGCTGCTCCTCCGGATGACGTGAAGTGGAACCCCGGTCGTCTTTTGCTCCCTCTTCTTCTTTTTCTTCGTCTTTCCTCCTTTTCATCCGCTTCTTCCTCTTCTTCTCCGACTTTTTGTTCCTTCTCTTTCTCCTCTTCTTTTCTCCTGCTTTTCCCGTCCTTTCCTTTTCGTCTCCCGTCCTCGCTCTTGTGCACCAACATGTCTGCGCGCTGTGTAGACTGGAAGCGGTATCTGTACAACAGAGGAGGGGGCAGCACAGCAGATGGGGAGCTGCAGCAGCAGCAGCACGTGAAACAGCTGCCTCGCATTCCTCGCGTGCGGCGGTTCATCGACGGTGACCTCCTAGACATTCTCGCTGCCGAGGGAGTGGACGAGACGCAGCAACACAAGCAGCGGGCTGAGCCGCGGCAGCAGCAGCAGACTGATCCGCAGCAGCAGGAGCAAGTGCAGCAGCAGGAGGTCGGTTCTGAGGGGAGAAAGGAGGAAGGGAGGGCGAAATGTCTGACAACTGGGAACCGCAGCGGAGCAGAGAGCAGCGGTAGTTTTTCTTGTGGAGGAAATCAGCGGCGGCGGGAGTTCTGTACCTTTTACAATGAATCAAGCAGCAGCAGCAACAACCGCGAAGAAGAAAAAGGGGGGAAGTCACTCTCTCCGTTTTCTTCTCTGGACGCCAATCGTAGAGGCACTTCGCGCAGCAGCAGGAGCAGCAGCAACGACAGCAAGAGCAGCATTCGGAACAGCAGCACGAGCAGCAGCAGCGTGAAAAGCAGCACCAGCAGCAGCGGCAAACACAGCAGCAGCAATGGCGGCAACACCTGCAGCGCCAGTGGCAGCAACAGCAACAGAAGTTGGAAGTGCGAGACGAGTCGGGGGAGCGCTGAAAACACGGGAGGTGCTGCAGAGCATGAGGAAGCGGCAGAGAGATTGCGTCATACAGCGCAAGGGACGAGGGGCAGCACGGAGGCAGGCCATATTCTCTCCCTTACGAGAAAAAGCAGGGACAGCCCGCAACAGGAAGGGAAGGAGGCTGCAGAAGAACCGCCGCTGAGGGCCGATGCTGGTGCCACTTTGGGCGACGGTGTGCTCAGCAGCGTCAGCAGCAGCAGCGTCAGCAGCAGCAGCAACAGCAGCAGCAGCAAGAGCGGAAGCGAGAGCGGGGGGACAGAGGAGGCAGCAGAAGCTGGAGGAGCAGCTGCAGGAGAGAGCGAGAAGACGGACTGCAGCAGTAGCAGGAGTAAACTCACCGGCGGGAGCAGCAGCCCCGGGAGCAGCAGCTTTGACGCTGTTGCAGATACAGCGCAGCTGCCGTCGGGAGCAGCAGCAGCTGCTGCTGGTTCATCGTTTCCAGGTGCTGCTGCAGAGGCTTCACCGCACCGCAGCACCGTCCGCGTCCCCCCCATCGGCAGCGACCGGAACAGCAGCAGCAAGGACAGCAGCAAGGGCGACGGTGGGCGGCAGGCGTTGTCGAATCGCCAGGAAGCAGCCGCAGCGACGTGTGGATCTGCAGATATAAGGGAAAGTGAGAGCGCTACAACAGGAGGGGATGGGAAGTTACAAGAAGAAACAGCAGCCCAGCAGAGTATCTTTCTTACTCCGTACACGGGCAGCACGAACAGCGGCAGCTCGTGTTCTAGACGGCTCGCTTCGTTACATGTGCGGGGTTCATCATTTGCGCTGCGCCCTCCCGTGTCCTCATCGCAGCGCGAGCCGCCTGCGCTCCGCTGTTCCACGTATCTGCCTGCGAGGAGCAGCAGCAACAACAGCAGCAGCGGCAGCAGCAGGAGAATCGGCGGCTTGTCAGAAGGGAAGGAAGAAGAAGAAGCAGACGCTGGTGGGGTGGGGAGTCGGAAACTCGGTGGCACGGCCGCCGCGGCTGCTGTTTCTTCTTGGGATAGTGCAGCTGGCGCAGGCTCTTCTACAAAGAAGAAGAAGCATCAGCACGGGACTAGCAAGCGCAGGCGTCTCGTACGTGCACGGTCTTCTGGTGAGTCGAGCGAGGACGCAGGTGCTGGGCCTGCTGTTGCTGCTGCAGCGCCTGCTTCTGCTGCTGTTGCGGCTGCGCGTGTGGGTGCTGCAGCTGCTGCAGGAACTCGGGAAGTAGAAGCGGCTGCTGAAGCTGGAGCCGCTGGTGGTGCTGCTTCTTCTCCTCCCGCTGTTGCCCGTGCTGCTACTGCTGCAGGAGAAGGAGAAATTGAAAGTGCTACAGCGTTAGAAGGGGAGGAGAATGGGCTGCGCTACAAGACACTCCAGCCGGCATCGCATGTAGCCGCCGAGAGAAGTAGCAGCAGCAGCAGCAATGGAGCGGCGCCTGGAGCCGCAGCAGCGCTCAAAGGGATCAAAGCTGCAGCAGTAACAGTGTCGACGAGCAGCAGCAGCAGCAGCAATAGCAAGAGGAAGCATGACGGGGTTGCCGTGGCGGGAAGTGCAGACGGCGAAAAGGAGCAACAGGCGAGCGCTGCAGTCCCCCAGAGTCTGAAGCAGCAGCGTGCGTCTACGGCGGCAGCAACGGCTGATGGTTCACTTGCTGCTGCTGCTGCTGTTGGAGCGCGTGCCGTGTCTGTCGAAAAAACGGCTGCTGCGACTGCTCGGGCTGCTGCAGAGGAGCGCGTTTCTGCTGCGGGTGCCGGCGCTTGGCACGTCACGCGGGCTCCTGCTGCTGCTGCTCCTCCGACCGCTGCTACTCCCACTGCTGGTGCAGCCGCAGGAGGAGACGAAGGAACAGCAGTGAGGGAGCAGTGGCTGTTACAGCAGCAACAGGAGGAGAGAGACGCAGCTGTTGCAGCAGCAGCAGCGTACTGGGACTCCGGTAGCGACGAGACGTCCGAGAGCAGCAGCGACGAAGAAGCTGCGTTGCATGCGCTGCAGGAGTGTTTGAAAGAAAGCGCAGAAATGACCCGCAGAATCGTCACTGCTCTTGGTGGAGAGAAGAAAGAGCAGCAGGACGCTGTGGCAGCGAAAATCGGCGGGGGACGCTGTTACTGCGACCGGTCCTACGCTCTGCCTCCGCTGCTGCAGCAGCCGGAACAGCAGCAGCAGGAGCGGCAGCAGCAGGAGCCAGTCCAGGAGGAGCAGGAGGACAGAGAGAAGGAAGAGCAGCAGGAGCTGCGGCGGAAAAGTGAAACACACAGGAAGCAACGACAGCAGCAGCAGGACACGACGCAGGAGCGTCAAGACGACACAAAGGGAAGAACACAGCAGCAGCAGCAATTCCTCGCGGTCCGTGGATCTTTCGGACTGCTGAAGGAATACCAGAAGTGTGGGGTTCACTGGTTGCTGACGCTTTACGAAGCAAACAGGAATGGCATTCTTGCAGATGAAATGGGCCTGGTCAGTGCGCCTGCATGCGATACCTCCCTTTTTGTCTCACGCTTCTTCTTCCTCGTCTTCCCCACGCTTTTCTTCTTCTCTGTCTTCTCCTAGACAACCAGCAGCTCCGAGCAACCCCACATGTGCATCTTCCCACGTCTTTTCTCACCGGAGACAAATTCGCTTCCGGTTCATCTTCTTCGTCCACCTCTTCGTCTCTGTCTGTCTGTCTTCGTTCTCTTCTGTCGGTGAACAAAAACTTCTGACGCGCTATTTCAGCGGCGCACCACATTAACGATGATATATATATGTCGTATACAAACGCATGTATTACCAGCAGCCGTGTACAGAGAGAGGTACCCACACGAATAAAAAGGCAGTTCTTTTATAAGCCCACTTGCAGTGTGTATATATATGCGTGTGTACATAGGTATAGATGTACATGTGAAGACGTCAATGTTTATATACACACGTGTGTATATATATATATATATGTATACGTATGTATGTCTGTCGCGTATACAGTGTATGGGATTCTGTGGATAAGTCGGTAGAGATGCGCATGCGATCCTGTCCATCTACTACCATGTGTTTCTTTATCTGCACGTGCATGTCCGCCCCGGTGTGGGTGGGGAAGGGGGGGGGGGGGGCGGGAGGCCGTGTTTTTATCATGCGATGCGTCCACTTTTGGTTCTCTGCATTTTCGGCAGCACAATCCACTAACACGTAAATGTCTGTGTTTGTACAAAGGGACACATGCGTATAAACCATCGCACAACCCATCTGTATACATATATATATGTATGTATGTGTGTATATATGTGCTTCTCCTAAGGGAGACACGGGTACATACCACCGCGCACAGTCCATCTGTACTACGGGACTCACGTGTATAGATGATAGCAGAATCCGTTTGATAATCTAATGTCTATATAAATATTGGCATTTCCCAGTATATATATATGTGCGCGTGTGCATGTGTCCATCCCTCGGTTATACGTACGTTGAAAGTTCGATTCTGAAATGTATATAAATCTTATGTCTTCCTAAAGATCTACACCTCATACATATGTAAACGGCTGTACATATATATATAAATATCTGTATATATATGCACACATATATAAATCGAATGTGTTTATAAGTATCTGCATCTTCTTACACATATATTAATATATGTATATATACGCGTGTACGTGTTTTGGTTAATTTGTATGTGCATGTTAGAAGTTGAGTCTTTCTCCATGTGTATATACATGTATGTATATAAGTGTAAATGTGCTCCTGTGTTTGTGTATATGTGTGTTATATATTTCCCTGTAAGTATATAAATATATATGTATGGATGCATGCGTTTGTATTCTAAACGTGTATTTCTTGCTTCGGCAATACATCCATATATTCGTATCCCAGAAGACCAGGCAGTCTTCCGTGCTTCCTCGTATGTGCTGAGACGTAGGAGTGGCAACGTCGCAACGCATGCGTTTGCTGCGTTGTTGCGGATTTTTTTGTAGGGGAAGACAGCGCAGACGTGCGTCTTTTTGAATTTTTTGTATGCGACGGGAAGTTTGAGTTCTCCGTCGATCATCGCTGCCCCGGCGTCTTTGCTCGAAAACTGGGTAGGAGAATTTTCAAGGTGGGCGCCGTTCCTGCAGCAGCAGCAGCGCATCATCAAATATCATGGGAAGCAAGCGGAGCGAAGGAGAATCGCCCTGGCTTTGTTAGAAGCTCTCGAGGAGGAGCAGCAGCAGCAGGAAGACGACGAGAACGCGTTGCAGGACGAAGAAGAAGAAGAGGCGGAAGAAGAAGACATGGAGGAAGAGGAAGAAGAGGACGGAGGACGAGGAGGACGGGGAGAGCGAAATGAAGGGAAAGCAGAGGAAGAAGCAGCAGCAGCAGACGCAAAAGGGAAGGCGACTGGCAAAGCAGAAGAGGAAGAAGAAGAAGAGGAAGGCGATGCGCGAGAGGGACGGGTCCGTTCGTGCGGTCGGGGAAACGTCAGCAAAGGCAGCAGCACCAGGACCAGCGGCCCGTGCAACAGCAGCAGCGGGGGAGGAGGGACAGGACGGGAGAGCAGCAGCAACAGCAGCAGCAGTGGGGTCGCCCGGGGGCGCAGGAGAAGCAGCAGTGAGGAAAGGGGCAGAAGGAGGAACAGTTACAGCAGCTCGTCCGAGAGAAAAGGCAAACGAAGAAGAGGAAGCAGCAGCAGCATCAGTGAGACGAACAGCAGCAGCAAAAAAAAGGCGCCGAAGGGCCGCACCAGTGGCCCTGCCAGCAACAGCAGGAGCTGCAGCCACAGCAGCAGCAGCAACAGCAACAGAAGAACGTTGGACGTTCGTAGCAACAACAGCAGAAAGAAGAAGAAGCTTGGGCGGAAGTTACCTGCTGGTGCATGCGTCTTAGTAACAAGCTTAAACACGCTAACGTCGAAGGTGGACATGCAGTATCTCCGGCAGATTAAACCCCTCGCCTATCTCGTTGTCGACGAAGCTCACTCGTTAAAAAATAAGGAAAGTCAGGTGTACAGAAAACTAAGCAAAATTCTCAGGCCGGAACGCAAGCTGCTGCTTACCGGGTATGTTGTGCCGACATTTCTCCTACCACTTCTTCTGCTGCCCCCCACCAGACTACTGCGTCTACTTCTCCTGCTGCGTCTACTTCTCCTGCTGCGTCTACTTCTCCTGCTGCGTCTACTTCTCCTGCTGCGTCTACTTCTCCTGCTGCGTCTACTTCTCCTGCTGCGGCAGCTGCTGCCGCTGCTCGGACGCGTCTCCCGGCATTGCTGCTGCGGCACTCCACCATGCGCAATTGCTGCTGCTATCGTCGCTACCTCCCGCTACTGCCGTGGGGGGGATCTCACCAACGAAGTTGCTGCTCGTACTCCTCGTGCTGCTCCTGCTGCTTCTCCTCCCCTTCCATCCGCAATTCATCTTCGTCGATAATTTGTACCGCAGTGTCTATGCTACTGCTGTGGTTGCTGCCGTTTTCTCGCCGTACCTTTTCCTCTGGCGCTGCTTCGTGTCTCTGCTGCGCCCAGTGTACTGCTGTGAGACTTTCCCGTGGGGGGATTGTAGGGTTGTGCTGCTGCTTCCCTGCCGTCCGTAGGATGACTGCTGCTCCCCTTCTGCTTCCTGCGGTTGTTCCTCTCGTGCTGCTGTTGCTGAGCTACCCGGTGCCATCGCTGGCGTGTCTCTACCGCTGCTGTCGCTGCCTGCGTAGGCAGTGGTGCTGCTGCCGCCACTGGGCTGCTGGTGCTGCTTCTACCGCTGTGGCGGTCTCACTGCTGCTGCTGCTATCCTGTCTGGCCCGGGTGTCTGCGCGCAGGTCGCCGGTTCAGAACAGCACCGAGGAGCTGCGAAATTTGCTGCTATTTTTGATGCCGTCGATTTTCGACGGGGAATCGTTGGACCTTGCGTTAAAGGCTTTCTACAAACAAACGCGTAGACATCGGGCTGCGCAGGCAAAGTTTTTCCAACAACAGCAGCGGCAGGACGTAATCCGACAGACGCAGCAGCAGACGCAGCAACCGCAGGAAGAGAGGACGGATAAGAAAACGCAGCCACAGCAGCAGGGGCCAAGAAATTTTGGTGAAGGAGAAACGACGGGAGGAAGAGAAGAAGAACGAAGCGGGAACGAGTTGTCAACTTGCGTGCCGCCGGGGAGTCTGTGTGAGTCGGAAGAGAAGCTTGCTGCTTCTTCTGACAGCAGCAGCAGCAGGGACGAAGGGACGGGGGAGAGTGGGGAGGCGAGGAGAGGAAGTAGCAGAAGCTTGTTAGATTTATTGACAGGCGGATGTTTGGGCAATGGCAGCAACAGCAGCAGCAGCACCAGCAGCAGCAGCAACAGCAGCAGCAACGGGGTGTCGTTGCTCAGTGGAGAAGGCGTTCGATCAGCAGAAGTGGAGTGGCTGCAGCAGATCCTTTCTCCTTTTATTTTGAGAAGATTGAAGAACGAAGTGTTGGCTGACTTACCAAAGAAAATAAGTATTGTCGTGCGGTGTGACATGCAAGGAAGACAGAAGGAGCTGTACGTACACCAGTTGTCCGCGTGGAGGTCCGAGCTTACCCGTTCGCTCGAAAAATTCACAGGAGAAATTCGTCGGGGTGCTTCTGTTTCTCGGCCACCTTCACCAGCAGCAGGAGCACAAGAAGAGGGAAAAGGCACAGGCGGAGGAGAAGCGGGGGTCACAGCAGCAGCGGCAGCGGCCGCAGGAGGAGAAAAAGAAGAGGAGAAGAAGACAGGAGCAGCAGGGAAAGGACAGGACGGAAGTGCAGGGAGAGGAGAAGCAGACGCAGCATTAGCGACAGGTTTAGGGAAAGAAGAGAGAACAGGATGCGCAGGAGCAGCAGCAGCAGCAGATCGCGGCGAAAAAGAAGGAGAGGAGGAAGAAGAACGTGTCGCAACAGCGGCAGCAAGTGCAGCAGCAGGACCCCGGGCTACAGAAGCAGGAGAAGCAGCTAACGCGGGGAACGGACGCCCAGCAACAGCAGCAACAGCGTCAGGAACAGGAGCAGCAGGCGCAGCAGCAGAGAAGGAGGGAGACACTTGTGAAGGGCAGGTCGCAGCGCGTCAGGCTACCGAGCAGCAGCAGCAGCAGGGGGAGCAGCGGTGCAGCAGCAGCGGCATCGCAAAGCACGAGAGCACTGCTGCCGGGTCTGTGCTCCCCCTTTCGTTGCCTTCCTCTTCTTCGCATTGCTCGCCGTCCTCCTCATCCTCTTCTTCTTCGGTCTCTGCGTCTACGCCGTCGCCACCGGCGTCTTCGTCCTCCGCTTCGTCCTCGTCGTCTTCGTCTTCGTTTTCTTCGCCGTCATCGGCTTCTTCCTCGCATGCAGCACCTTCTTCTCTTCTTCTGTCGAATGCCTGTGGAGTCATTCCGTCCAAGACGAAGTTTGTTAATTCTCTGCTGTGTCGCTTGCGACGCATCTGCAATCACCCCGTCCTCATGCAGAGCCTCTACACCCCGCAGCAGCTGCAAGTAAGCGAAGCGCGACGAGAACGAGAAGAGCCGCAGCAGCAGAGAGACACACACAGAGACACAGAGACAGCAACAGAACAGCAGGGACGAAGCAGAGTAAAAAGAAGGGAAGAGAAGACAGGGAAGCACAGGGGTGACCAGGTGGACAACAGCAGGAAGAGAAGAGAGCAGCAAGGATGGAACAAATCCACACACAACGAGAAAATGCAGAGATATATGTTAATAACCTACGTACGTACAAACGTGTGCGCGAATTAATATACATAGAGAAGATTAAAAATTCAAATATTCCCACATATATGTATATGTATGTACGTATAAGGAAGTCCTTATATTCGAGAATATATATGTACATACATGCAAAGGTGTATACGTACGTATAAGGAAGTCATTATATTCGAGAATATATATATATATATATATGTGTATCTGTATAGGCGTATCCTTTAGGTATAGGTGTATGTCTATATGTGTGTATGCCGATGTATGTTTATGTGTAACTGTATACAGGAGTATATGGTTGTAGAAACTGCATATAAATATAAATGTGTATGTATAGTCATATATAAATATAACAGAAAGATATCTATTGACAACGTCCACTCTACCGTGGCGCGTAGCGCGTTTAGTCATGTGTGTCTCCTCTACATACACATATGTACACAAATGTGTCCGTACATATAAATACATATATTTATATGCTTACATGCATATATAAGGGTATGTCTATGCGTATACTATATATATATGTCCACACACGCACACACACACACACACAGACGGAGACACAAGTACATATGTATATATATCTTTATAAATATATATGTGTAACTATATATATATATATATCTACAGGCGCATATGTGCTGTATATGTATATTTGCATGCGCATGCAGATATCTGCTTCCACACAGATGTGTGGGATCATATCTGTGGAGGACCAGAAGACACGTTCTTCTTCTTGTGCGCTACTTCTTCAACTGCCAGTCCTCCTGCCGTTTTCAGAGACAGACGGAGAGGATATATCTGCCTTTTTGTCCCTTTTTGCGTCTTCGATAATCCCCTCCATACACTTTTTCGTTCATTTCTCCATGCCCACCTATTCACCGGTATATATACGCACATATATGTGTGTATGTTCTTTTGCATCCAGGGAGGTTCACTGTAGCTGTCTCGCTGCTTTCCCATCCTTCAATACATATACAAATAGACCTGTCCACATACATATATATACGTACGTCCAGGGCTACTCACAGTTCCGTTTCCGCCTATATATATGTGCAACTGTTAATGTATTGGTGTAGGTATCTGCAATACCTACACGCGTTAATAATACATGTACTTCTATGTGTTGCTACGTTGGATTCTACATACGTTCATATATATATATGTGGAACAGCGTCGTATCTATCTTTCTCTGTTTCTGTGTACACACATATATGTGTGTGTTTATCTGCGTCCTTACGTATGTATATACAAATGTACGAATGTATGGATATATGAATATCTACAGTTTCCCGTTTAGCTTGTCACATCCATGAACATGTATACATACATATGTGGCCATCACACATATTCGTTAATGCCCCTAATGCGTCGTCCTCGTCTGTGTCTACATGCTTCTTGACTTTGCATGCGTCGTTGCGTGTTATTGGTGGGGTGGTGTGTGTGCGTGGTCGTCAGCAAGTGGCGCAGCACTTCTACCTGCGTGTGGACGGGTTCAAAGGAAATCCTTATCAAAAGGTTGAAGCCGAAGTTTTCAAGTGGAGTGACTACGAAGTCCACCAAGTAAGATGAGCTCCGCATGCAGAAGAGAAGAAAATGTCATTCACATATCGGTGCATGCATGTGCACATCTGGACAGCTTCACTCGCTGCCTTTTGCTTCCACGCTCTTGCTGTGGATACACAAGTGTGGACATGTATAGACACACGTAGGGCGGGAGATTATATACGTAGGTATGTGTATACTAAAAGATATTCCTATCGATATGGAGCTCTCCCTATATACACGTCCGTGAATGGACGTATGTACATATAATATTATATGTATATACAAGTATATACTCATGTATGTATATGTGTCTGTCTGTGTGTGTGTGTGTAATGTGTGTATACATACATATACATATATACGTGCAAATCACTCCTTCTATCGATATGAAATGTGCGTATATATACAAAATATATAACATACTTGTACAAGTACATTCATATATATATATATGTATGTGCAGGAACGTGTCTTTCTCTGTGTGTCGTCTCTGTATATACGAACGAATCTGTACAAGTATATATAAACATATGTGTGACACATGTATAGATGCATGGAGGGGCCGTTGTGGTTTGTTACTGTCTCGTCTTTGTATATACAAACAAATGTGTGAAGAGTTACGTGGGAAGACAGTTCGTGTAGATCTGCTGCAGCACTTCCCTACCGGGGCGATGTCTTCGTTCTTTTCTTCCGCCTTCTCTCTCCGTTCTTTTCTATTCTTCTTCTGTCTTTTGGTGAGGACTTGTCATACGCATATAAATCCAGCGCAGATACATGTACATATACGTACCTGCATGTATTTTCTTCTTTTGCGAGTCAAGTATATCTGTGTATGTGTGAGACTCAGAAATAGAGAAACACGCGGCTTTTCTTCCATATATATATATAGGCAGACATGTACTGAAGTTAGTTTAGATGCACGTGCGCCCCGTGCATATGTGGATATTTGCAGGTTAGGCCAGGCTGCTGCAGATCGCAGCCCGTGCTGTGGCATCACCTGTTTGACTGCTGACGCGTAGACGCTGCTGCTGCTCTTCTTTGCTACTGCTGCTGTTCTCCTTTGCTGATGCTGCCGCTGCTGCCCTGGGTTGCTATGGCTGCTGCTCTTCTTTGCTGCTGCTGCTGCGCTTTGCTGCGGCTGCAGCTGCGGTGTGTGCTGCTGATCGTGCGTGTTTGCTGTTGGCGCGGCTCTGTTTGCTCTTCTTTCTGCGGGTGTCTGCTGCTGCTGCGCGTGCGTGCTGGTGCTGCCGTATGGACCTCCTGCTATTGCCGTATGTAGACATGTGCAGCCCTTGTATGTACATACATATTTATGTACTGCAGTAGTATGTAAGTGCTGCTGCTGCTGCCTACCCAACCGCTGCAGGGGCTCGTGCGTCGATTTTGCCGCATTTCTCAGTGTGCGAGGGCTTCTGCAGCAGTCTGCTGCTGTTGACTGCATGTCGTGCGATTACTCCAGGGACGCGCTCTGCTGCTGCTCTACGTACGGGGCTTCCGCTCCTGCGTTGGCCGCTTCCTTTTCTTCTTCTTTGAGGGGGTGGGGGACGCGCCCGCTGCTGCGTTCTGAGTCCTCGTCTGCCGGGGTTGCCGTTAGGCCGCTGTACCATGCTGTTGCTGCTTACCCTGCTGCTGCTCTCTCTGCTGCGGCTGCTCCCCGTGTTGCTGCTGTTGCCGCCTCCCCTGCCGCTGCTGCCCTCTCTGCTGCTGCTGTTGACGGGGGGGGAGAGAAGACAGCTTCTGCGTGCGCGTGTGTGCGGGCATTTGCCGCTGCGGCGCTGTGCACAGGCGATTGGGCAGCAGATGCTGCAGGGCGACACGGCGCTGGCTTCGCTACGTTTACCCCAAGAAGTTCTTCTCGAAAGCGCGAAAATCAGGTACTTTCATCTTCTCTTCGCATTCTCTTCGTCGTTTTCTATTCTCTGTCCTCTCCTCATCGTATCTTGTGGTATTCTTCTTCGTCTTCTCGTATTCGTATCCGTGTCTCGCCCTCTATCTGCATCGTAGCCTGGGCTCTCCTCTTCACCTGCTTCGTCTTCTTCGTTTCATTTTCCCTTTTTCGTCTCTTCCTTTTCGCTAGCATAGCAGAACATACGCGTGTCTCTTCGTGTGCGTGTTGTTGCCAGATAATCGTATCTCCATTCAGTTTATACGCACATAAACCAAGATTTACATATACATATATATATACATATATATATATATATGTATATGTATATTTAACTATCTGTTCGTATATATATATATGTGAATGTGTGCCCTATGTATATTTGTTAAAGACACACAAAACTCTGTGCATCATCCCTTTATGGACTGATATATATGTCGTTGCCTCCTCAATTTGTACTCACTACGCATATACATATGTGTGTACATACATATACAGATATATATATATATATATATGTCTATACATATACATATGCATTAGTCTATGAATACGTATCTGAAATGTATGCACGTCTACACCACCTATCTGAATATATACGTACATATATATATATATATATATGTATATATCACTGTATAGGTACGTATGAGAAAAATACGTGTACGTATACCGATTACGTGTATATATATATGTAGATATGTATATGTATATAAATGTGTGTGCACATGTCCGCATGCGTATGCATGCATTAGTTACGCACCCATGCACACACACGCCTACACGTGTATGTGTGTCTGGTAGGAAGTCTTGGAGCGCGTCACTTCTATCGCCGTTGTTTGCTGTTGACTTCTTGACGTCTTTTTTTTCTCGGGGAATTTTTTCCTCCTCTCTGTGTGTCCCTCTCCGTCTTTTCTGGAAAGGAGGAGGGGGAGGGGGGAGTGTGTGTGCGTGTATTATGTTGGTGGTGTCGCATGCGCGCGGTTGGTGAGCGGCTGTCGGTGGGTGCTGCAGGAAGATGCTCGACCTGGTGCGCGACGTGAAGCAGCGCGGCGAGAAGGCGCTCATTTTCAGCCAATTTATCACCTACTTAGACGTGATCGAAGAGTGTCTGCAGGTCTTTCTTCCGGACGTCGTCGCATGCAGGCTCGACGGCTCCACGGCGGTCGAAGAGCGACATGCGACCGTGCAGTCTTTCACCGCCGACCCAGCGGTCACACTCTTCCTGCTCTCTACGAAAGCCGGTGGCCAGGGACTCAATCTGGCGGCTGCACGCCACGTCATTCTCATGGATCAGGTAGAAAAGCTTCTTCTTCGCTTCCCGTCTTCTTCTCCGTTTGTGCATGCGTCTCCACCAGACACTCGCGTTGGGGTCTTCTGCCGCTGCTTTTGTGTGCCTCCTGCTGCCGCTGCTCCTCGCTGCCTCCTGCTGCGGCTGCTACTCGCCTGCTGCCGCTGCTCCTCTGTGCGTCCTGCTGCCACCGGTCCTCTCCTGCTGCCGCTGCTCCTCCCCTGCTGCCGCTGCTCCTCTGGGCCTCCTGCTGCCGCTGCTGTTCACCCCCTGCGCCTTGCTGTTGCGCGTACGCTGCTGTTCTTGCTGCTGCTGCTGCTGCTCTTTTACCGCTGCGCCTCGCATTCACACTATGCGCGCTGCAGTACAGCGGCTGCCGAACTGTTCTTGGACTTCCCCCTCTCCTCGACTGGTGGTGGTCTGCAGCTTTCGACGCTATTGCTTCCTACGCGGCGCCTGTGCTGCTGCTCTTCATCTGCGGAGCGTGGGCATGTTGGCTCGTCACGTGTCGCTGCGTTTGTACGGGCTGGTGCCTGCGTGCCTCCTGCCGCTGTGTGCTGCTTTTGCTACTGCTGCGTTTGCTCCTGCTCTTGCTGCTGTTGCTGCTATTGATGTTGCCCTTCCTATTGCGGTTGCCCCTGTTGTTGCTGTTGGTACTGCGTTCGCTCTCGATGTTGCTGTCCCGGTTGCCCTTAGTACTGCTGCTGTTGCTCTTACTACTGCTAGTGTTGCTCTTGCTCCAGCTGCCGTTGCTCTTGCTCCAGCTGCGGTTGCTCTTGCTGCTGCTGCTGCTGGTGTTCTTGCTACCGCTATTGCTCTTGCTATTGCTGTGGCTGTTGCTATTGCTGCCGTTGCTCTTGCTACTGCTGCTGTTGTTGTTGGTACTGCTCTCACTACCGCTACTGTTGCTCTTGCTATTGCCCTTGCTCTTGCTGCTGCTGCCGTTGCTTCTCCGACAGCCGCGATTGCTCCTGTTGCTCTTGTACGTGCTACTACTGCTGTTGCTGCTGCTGCTGTTGCTGTTGTTGCATTTGCAGGACTGGAACCCACACAACGATCGACAGGCAGAGGACCGCGTCCATCGCTTAGGGCAGACCCATGACGTCAAAATTTATCGACTTTGCTGCAGGGGAACTGTTGAAGAATCGATTTTAAAAGTGAGAACAATGAGGCTTCATTTATTCTTTCTGCTCTTCTCTTCCGGTACACTTCGCAGCGCCTATCACATGCATATTTACACATATGTAGACAGTTAATTCGTAGACAGATAGATAGATAGATAAAGGTCTCTCTTTCTATATATATATTTCTATCTGATGTATATATGTATATATGCAGAGAATGTGTATTGAATATATGTATATATATTCATACGCGTACCCCCACATATGCATTTAAAGCATATGCATGCGTATATTAATATATACGTCAACATGTAAAAATTGATAGTTTTTCAAAGTTTTAAAGTTTTGTGTGGCAATTTATGAGGTATTCTCACGGGCAGGGTGTTGTTTTACATACCCGCGAGATGCTTAGACAACAGTCTCCCTCACAGCATTTATATATATATATGTGTCAACACATATATATGTATATATACATATATATAGTCTGGGTGTGGTTTATGTTCATTTCCTCGGTTTATATGTGGGTGATAGACGTGTGACTTAGCAGGGGCACGTATGGAGACATGTGTACATATATATATGTATATATAGGCGTATGTATATATGTGTGGGGACGTAGATGTGTATGCATATATTTATGTATGTAGTCATATATATATATATATATATGTGTCGCCGCGTGTGTGCGTAGACGCACATGCATGGCGAGGATTCTCCATCATGTGAGAGAGGGACATTTTTCTGCATGTGTGGCTGTTCAACTGCAGGGGGGGGGAAGGGGGGAGAAACGCATCCCGACGGCAGGAACGCTATTCTGGTGAATATATGCGCCTCGGTGTTTGTATGGACATATATATATGTTTGTGTGTATGTTCGTGCATGCGTTTTAAAGAAATGTTAGCTACATACTGCGCTAAGAGTTCGCCAAGGTATTGAAGAGACGGGAGTCGCAACAGAAGAATAGGACCATATTGAAGAAGATACACGTCTATGGAGAAAAGTGATCAAGGAGCTATTGTGTTGACGGAATGGTAGTCCTATTGTCCATACATGTGTATATGTATGTGATGGGGAAGTGCACTATATATATCCATACAGATGTATATATATACATAGAGAAGGCAAGGGCAGTGGTAGTGCATACATTTCGTATATATATGTGTGTCACACACCGCAGGATGATGTGACGTCGTTCTGCGTCGACGGAATGGTAGTGTAGAGACTCCTACATATAGAGGGAGAGATATTGTAGGGAAGAAAAGTGCAGTACATATATATATATATATGAATAGGTAGAGTTCTGGTGTTCTTGCATGCATTACATATATATACACATATGTGTATATATATAAATGTATCACACACATTAAAGGATGGTGGTACCGCCGACGTCTCCTGTGTCGATGGAATGGAGTGTAGAGACTCCTTCATACATAGAAATGATGGGGGAGAACGCTATATATATATATATGTGTAGAAATCCTGGTTTTGCATGCATTAATTATATATATATATATATAGAGAGAGAGAGAGAGAAATCGTACTATTGGATGCATTATATATCCATATATATGTTCATGTGTGCACACGTAGAAATGCTGGTATCGACTTCATCATATATATACAGAAGTGGTGGTATGGCATGCAATATATATATATATATATGTATGGAGAGAGAGAGAAATGTTGATATTGGATGCAATGTATATATGTTCATAAACGTATGTAGAAGTGCTGTTACTGCATCCATTGTGTATATATAGAGAGAAGTGCTGATACTGCATGCACTCTATATGTACATATATATATGCGTAAAAATGCTGTTACTGCATTTATTACATGTATAGATATATGGAAAAGTGCAGTTACGTCATTTATGGCGTATATGTCGGAATGATGAGCACACAGAGACATATGAACCTGTTTGACGAGGGCAGACTAGCAGGTGCGGACTACTTCCGTTTTTTGTTTGCATGCGTGCGTGCGGGATTTTGCTGGTGGGGCTGCTGCTGCAGTGCTGCCAAGCGAAACTCGATTTGGACGTGGCTTTCGGGGGAAACAGCGAGCTGCTTCAAGCCGCGATTCTTCAGGTGAATTTCTGCCCTCCTGTCTTCTCCGAATGCCGCCCCCCCTTCCGTCGTGCTGTTCCTGTCCTTTTCATCCATTTCCTGTCCTCCTCTTTTTGCGCCCCTTTTTGTGCCACTTCGCTCTCTTGTGCGTCTCCCCTGCTGTCTGCGTCTCCCCGCGCACACGCCGGTCGCGTCTCCGTCGCCGTCGCTTCCGTCCTTCGGTCTCCCTGTCTCGCCTTCTCTGCCTTTTGCTGTTTCGTCTCCTCGCCGTTATCCTTTTCCCTTCCCTTATCTCCTTTTCTGCCGCGCTCCTTCTGTTGCTCTCTATATATAAACCCGGCGGATCTTTTTTCGGCGAATATCGACGACCCCGTGTCGCGCGCCGCTGGGCATTCCTGCTGCCGGCGTTGATAGTTCTGCATGTCTCTCTGTGTGTGCGTCCTTGGGTCTGTTCGTGGGTAAGTGTGTGTGTGTGTGTGTACGTATGTACATATACATACGTATACATATATACATGTGGATACGTGGGTGGGGGTATATGCTTTTTGCATGCGGCCACAGAGGAGGAGGTTTCACGGAGCCGGCTGCTGCTGCAGGGGGGTTGATGTTCGCGTCCACGCACACGTCCTGAAAAGCGGCGCACTCCTTCATAAGAACATGCCTTACATAATATACGTATTATGCGTAGGCGCGTGTATATGCACATGTATATATGTGTACGTCGCTCTCTCTCTTTCTGTGTCTGAAACATATACGTTTGTATGCGAGCACAGAAACTCGAGTGCCCGCCCCTTCGTGTTAACGTGCGCTATGGAGACACGTACAATATATGTGTGGATAGGTATCTGCGTCCCTATTATATATGTATGTACACATATGTGTACATATGTCTGCATGCGCACATGTATATTGCGTAGGAACAAAGGAATGTATGTGTACCTTATATGTACGTCTGTGTCTGTTCACGTGTCTTCCCCGTCATATGAATGTGTAGATCGATGTGTGTGGAAAGCAAACAGAAACTTCCGTGGAACATTATACCGAGCACCTCGTCAGCATATTCTCCGCGTGTGTATCTGCATGCATGTGTGGTGGGGGGGGGGGGGGTCTCGCTCTGCTCCGTTTCTGTTGCCCATCTGTCCCCCTCGTCAAAGAAGTAGTGTGTCTCTGTACGCGTCATAAAAACTATCTGTCGACGTGGGCGCGAGTGTGGAATATTTTTCTCCATAAGGCAGAAAGGAGGAGGTTATGTCTATATATATACATCTTCGTGGACGTCTATCACATACATACCTTCAAATATATATATATATATTTATATGTATGCATACATCTACGGGTACGTCTATAACATACGTGTCAATATATAAATAAGTATAATATATATATGTATGTATATACACACAAATACACACAAATAGGCAGCCGTATATATGTCTGCGTATGTGTATACATGTATGTATGTACATATTTATATATATATGTATGTATAGCTTGCTCCTCTCTCTCTACATATATATATAGTCTTGTCGCCACACACCCAGTCATTAATTCTCATACTTTGTGGTGTCTCTCTTGTCATTTCTACAAGGACAGCTGCATGTGTAAATGATTCTCCCTCGGGTTTTGTTAGTGTCGCGTAGACGCGCCTAAAACAAATCTGTACGCACATCTGTCTGCCTAACTCAATAGGCGTCGTACTATATGTATATATATACGTATATGTATGTATGCAGATAGATTGGCAGATAGGTACACATATGTGTATATATATATATATGTACAGAGACGTAGATGTGTACAGAGAGATACAGGTAGGTGGGTGGGCACGGCTGAAAATGCGTGTATTTCGCCGCGATGTGTGGACGCAGCAAACGCCGTTGACTTGCCTTCGGGTTCTCTCCTTCTGCCGATTCCCCCTCTTTTCGGCGGAGCTTCTCTTTTATATCTGCCACTTCGTTAATGTGTGTGGTTATCTGCAGATGTACATACAAAGGCGCACAAGCGTCATCAACATGGTCACACATAATATATCCATATATATGTGTATATGCGCATGTGTGTGCGCATACGTACACGTATATATATATATATGAGGAGATTTGCCTCTCTACGGTGTGGATATGTGTAAATCGGCATGCGTGTGCTTGTATATATATATAAGTCAAGATGGCGAGGCAGAGGAGTCAAGTTGCCTAGGAGAATTACGTGACTACTGCCTGGACTTGATTCACAGATTATTAGAATTGGTGTCACATTGTACGCAGCCGTGTTCATCTAGATATATGGACACATATATATATATGCTAACGTATGTGTATATGTATATGAATATGTGTGGACGCCTGTTCATGTGGGAGTTATAGGGTGGAAGTAGATCTGCATGCGTATGCGTTTTTATATGGCTGGGTGCCCGCAAATGTTCCCTCCTTTTGTATACATATGTGTATAAACGTATATATATAAATATATATATATATGTATATGTACGTCTTTTCACGTAGGACCTCTGGGCAGGAAGAATATGTTCGTGCGCATGCATGTGGATGATGCCTACGAAGATTCGCATGTATGTGTGTGTATGTGTTGGATGCGTGCTCGTACCTGTTGCAGGACTCTCTGATATCTTGCGAGGACGTGGCGAAGGAGTAAATTTTTGGCCCAGCTTTTCCCGCGGATTCCTCGCGGCTTTGCTCGGAAGAAGCTGCTGCTTCTGCGGCTTCCTCTGCTGTTCTCTCTGCTGCCGCCTCTCCTCCTGCTCTTCCTCCGTCTCCTGCTGCTGTCGTACCCTTTCGCTCTTCTTACGGCGGCAACCCGCACAAAGGGCACAGCACAGGCTGTAGCCTTCACAAAGCTTGATTCTGTACACACCCATACGTATATACAGACACTTGTTCATATATCTATGTGTATGTGTATATCTGAGTCTCCGTCTGTGTCTCTGTCTCTGTATGGATATATGTGTCCCGCACCTTCTCTTCTGCGCATCTTTCAACATGTGTGTACATCTGTGAGGCGAAACAGGCCTTCTTCGTACTTTTGTTGACCTGATACGTCTGCGTGGGGGTCCTTCTGTCTGGCTAGCGAGTCCTGCACTTCCTCAAAACTCGTCGTCTGGATATTCGCGGGGGTGTGTCATTTCCCCCCTGTTGTCGTCTCGCTCTGCTGCTCCGTCTCTGTGTGGCCCTCCCTCCTTCCCTTCCCCTTCATGCGTGTGCATGCATGTGTGCAAATCTCACCACGGGGGGTCGATCTTCTGCTGTTGGAGAACTCGCCCTGGCGAGAAGACGTCCTGCAGTCTTCTGTAGAAATGCAGTTTCTGCAAACAAACCGATGGAAGAGGAGACATCCGCCTGTATGTCTCTCCACATCTGCTCTCCTCCTCGTCCCCTTACGTCTATGTATATATACGTCGTACAGACTGACTGACGTATGTGCGGTATATATATATATATATACAGAGAGACTGCTGCGAGCGGTAGAGATAGGTATATGCACAAACAAACTGTCTGATATATGTATCTCGGGTAGGTGGAGGAAGGACTGCTGGCGCGGCCGTTTGTATGTTAGGGAGGGGGGTAGTGGTGGTTTAAAGTGCAGCAGATAAATATTTGTGTCTGGTCAAGTTCACGTATATATATATATACACATATGTGTAGACACACGTGTTTTTTTCGTATCTCTCTGTATCTTTGTATGTGTGTATGTATGTGCCATTCTTTATGTTCGACTCTTCCTACATGCACCCAGGGAAACCTTCCCACATACACATATATACATGTATATATGTGTGACGTCTGTGTGAATGTGTATGTGTAGTAGACATCCGCCTGTGTACATACCCCGTGGACGTGTATATACTTCTCTGTGCCTACCGACGCTTGCCGAGCCGCACAGACAGACACCAGGTGTCCTGCACGTCGTACGAACATTCGTTTGCATGTGTTTACGAGATAGAGAGACAGTTTCTACACACTCCGAGGTATGTATGGAAAGGGGTGTATATAGACATATCAACGGGTGCGGCCCAAGCCTGCATGCGCGCATGCCTGCGCGCAACAGCGGGTTTCGTTTGTGTCGCGGGGCCTGTGCAGTGGTGTCTTCGTGAAAGTGTTCAGAGCCGCGCCGGGGGGTAAAGACTGACGACCGCTGCCACAGCAAAAATGGCGGCGGGCGTGCGGCTGCGCGAAGGCAGACGCAACAACGGCGCGCTTTCGAAAATCTGTCCCCTGTTCTTCTCTCTGTTGCTGCTCTCTGCGGGCGTATGTACACACATGTGTGTATGTGTACGTACATGCATATATATGAAAGATGTGTTTTTTCTTCTTGTACATGCCTGCATGCCGGCACGACTCTACAGACTCACGTGTCCGCACTGCTGCGGGATAGGAGGCGTCATCACGTATATGCGAATATTCACCGGCAGAGCATGCATATATATATATGTATGCTCTCCTGTTATAAACTGCACACATTTGTGTGTGTATATATATATACATATATGTTTCTAGAAACATACTCGTGCATCTGTGTACACATTCACGTGGATGTGTGAGTACGGGGTTGGCGTCTCTTTTTAAAAGCAGATAGTGGTGGATTTGTAGACGTCTGCCCCACACGAAAGACACGAAGGAAGGCGATCCGGTCAGGCAACAGGCAAGGCGACGCTTTGTTTGTGCTGCTGCTGCATGCCCTGCGACGTGTGCCATTTGGCAGCGGCAGCAGGAACGAAATGCGCTCAACCTCCTCGGGATAGCTACGATACACATATGTACAATACATGCCTGTTCAGCATCTGTGTGATACTGTATTCGATCTCATCGTTGTATGTAGTAGGGACAGAAAGACACGTGAGTAATAATGCTTCACTCTTTCCCTTCGTTCGTGTCATTGTGTGTATATATATATATATATGGGTGGATGCGTATACGGCTGCATGCACGTCACTGAAGAGAAGGAAACAGACTCCATTGTAGACGCAAACGTACCCGTGTAGTTGTGTACGCAGTAGAGAGCCACGTATCTCTTCTGGTGTATGTGCACTGCGCCACTATTAGCAGGCACCCGCGGAAAGATAATCCCAAGCCGGGAGGAACCCTTCCTCATCATTCATATATGTGTGCACATATATATATGACATATATATACTTGTATGTATCTGTATAAACATATACGTGTGTTTGTGTATATATATATATATATGTATCTGTATAAACATATACGTGTGTGTGTATGTATATATATATATACATATATGTGCATAACCACGTTCACGTGTATGTGTGTGTATAAATTTCGGTAATTGCACATAAGAAGTTGGCATGCACACACGCACTCGAAAGGATTAACATTGTCGTAGCGGACTGGCATGCAGTCGTATGAAGACCCACCTACGCTTAGGTCTGCGCAGACAGACGGAGGTGTGTTTGCGTTTTAGGTGCATGCAAAGGGTGGCCCTGTACGCCGCCGGCAGTTTCACCTAGTCACCTTTGTTACAACGCGGAGGATTTGCCAGCGCTTCCAAGTCTGCGCACATTTGTCGGCTTCCTCTTGCCAACGTGCGCTGCTCCGGTGTAGTGACAACACCCGAGAGGCTCAGCGACAAAGTGGGCGAGAAAAGGCACTTCCAACCGAAAAGAGAGGAACGAAGAGACATCGATGAAAATATTCTCCACTGCGTAAATGAAAGAGACCTGTCTCCGTCGTACTCATGCGAGGTCACCGGACGCTCGAAAATGTACATTCGCCACGCATAGATCACAGTGATGTCGATTCTTCTGGAACGATAGCTGCTGCCTGCTTCTCACACACAAAGGACGCGTTTCTTGTTGACCATGCAACACGCACGCATTCTCTGCTGAAAAATGACGAACGGCGGTGGTGTGGAGACAGACACGTTAACTCCTTGGGAACGCGTTTTCATTTACCAAGAAGCGCACGCTGCATGCGACAAGAATCACCCGTCCACACTGCAGCTGCAGCTCAAAATCTCCTTCACGCTCTGAGACAACGTGGAAAGTCCGCGTGTGTGGGAGTAAGACAGCACGAAGACGAATCAGGTGTGCTTCAGGAAGTAAGTCGAACACAAAAGGGAACGAGCAGAATGCCTGGTTGTCGCTGAAGTTGAACAAACGACTGCACATGAGAAGAAGAAAGCAGGGACACAAGGAACGCCGCAGAAGACGGCGAACCCCTACATTTACCTGGAGGAGGACGCGGGAGAGAACGCATACGGCCCGCAACAGTTATGAGCTGCACTTACGCGTATGTAGAAATAGGACGAAGATTTAATCACGCGGAATGAAATGTGAGGCATTTCATTACGCACTTGAGTACGCCCATGTGCGGGATGTGCTTTCGCACTGCAGCACTCTCAAGGCAGTGGCAAGCACGTGTAAGAGACGTCTGAAATTACCCGCGGGCTGCAACAGGTAGATAGGACTCTCTGCGCAGGGCAGCTGTTGGGTAGGGGGAAAGAGAAATTCCCAGAAGGGAGCGATTCCACGTTTTGCTCGGCCCATTTAGCACGTGCATCCTTCTCAGGTATTTGGGCGTGGACGCTATTGTTGCAGCGTGCATGCGTACGTGGTCAAAGCAGTGTCTGCGTCAATGTCGAGCAGCACGTCTGCATACACTTCTTCATGATACATGCACTCAGCAGAGCGCCATGCGGTCGGTCTCCTGACTGAAGCGAAGACACACCCGTGCTGCAAGGCATGTGCAAAATTTGTTGGCCTTTTAAACAGAGGCGAATACACGGAAACAAAGTTAGGTGCTCGTGTGGCATGCGAGTGCAACGAGCAATGCACAAAGGAATGCCTCATGTGCCGCAGAGCAGGAAGTCCTGCCATTTTCCCTGTGCAGCGCTGCAGACCGCAGGTGCGTGCAGGGTGGGGTGGGGAATTCCAGGTGAGCGCAGGGTTACAGTAGCACAACCAGACAGCACCAAACGTGGTGTGTGTCGGCGGCGTTGTGCATACAGAAAAGCCTATACATCAAGCGAAGAAACGAGTTCATGGAGCGCGGCGTGCAGCGTAGTAGGCACTGCTGTTTGAGCGTGTATACGATAACATCTGGTAGTTTTCTGTCAAGGCCGTGTACTCCAGCATTATTTACAAGCGTGTTCCACCCAGACATGTGCAGCGTAATAATAATAGACAATCGCGGAGTTTTCAGCCCGGTGTACGATTTGTTTACTTGGACGTAAAAAAGTAGTTGCGCGCGGAGGTTAATACACACAAGTCCATGCGGCCAGCGTCACACGTGAGTCAGTCGGGAGAGATAGCGGGACGCGGATGGAGAAAGGCAGTTGACGCGTGCGTGCAGCATGCGGTCGACTAGGCGCGGACGACGTGTAGCTTCTCCTCGTACTGGGACGAATACGCAAAGGTGTCTGCGCATCTACAAAAACACGTGTGGAATGCGAAGGACGTGCGCTCCGCGTAGATAAAGACAGGCTGCATAGACGTGAAACCCACAGCAGAAGATTAACAAGATTTATGTGTATAGGCTTATCCTTGTACGTATAGAGTCTGCTCAGATGGTCCGGACGAGGGTGATGGTACGGCAGGGGATAGTGGTCACCGAGAGGTCTACGTTAACGCAGGCCTGTATATATATATATATATATGTATGTATACCCTGTCTATTAGCAAAAGAACGTTGGAACAAGTAGTAGCACCTATTAGAAGTTCGTAGCTCGTATACGAGCTTCCAAGAAGATGCAGTGCGTACACAAAGCCGGCACCGGTGTCGCACGCACAGTCGAATGGACGCTGCATAGCTACGAGACTGAGAAGAAATTTGATCTGCTACAGCCGCAAAAGCTTTCTCAACAATCGAGAAGCTATGGCTACATTGCAGACACAAAGTACCTGACACCTGTAGCAGCTACGCAGGGAACGCACAGCAAGACAGCCACCTCGTAGGGGTGGCCCCTGCGGCTAGACGGATGACCCGTAAGTATTTTCAGCAGCACACCTAAAAGCGTATACGAGCTCCCACGTACTTGTACTACGATGGCCACGCCAGAAAGACGCGCACCACCATATACGAAGGACCATATGTATTCAGGACAATATACAACATCCTGCGTATGCTCGGCAAAGTGGCAGAGAAGCTTCTACGCATGCACGAGAGCATAGTCAGTCTGGCACACAGAGCGAATTATACCTAAGGTGCATATCCCTCTTCAGTTTCATGAGAGCCTGAGACGTGTCCCCACTCTCAAAACGAATCTCGGTCACGAGCAGGGAGCGATAGAAAAAGTAAACGTACTCATGCGGAGTCATCGCTGGCCTGCATTCGACTTTCGACTCCGGTGCAACCCAGTCTGTCGCTAGGTGACTTCTGCTGTGTCCACGCACCATGCAGCTGCCGCGAGCAGTAAACTCAGCGTGTCCTCTTTCGTGCTTCTGAAGGCAAAAAGTGGCTCCGAGAAAATCTCCCCAGCTGTATACATACACGTGCGTACCTACATTTCTGTACCTGGCAAATGCGTGCAGCGTCAAACGGTGAGTAGAGCAATATGTACGACATTAAAAGTGGGCACAAGAAATGGTCTTCTAGTTGGCAGATGCAGGTAAGGTTGGAATCACAACCTAGCGAACACACGTGCAGGACACGTGAGAGCGATGAGACGCTGACACGGTGATACTGACAACTTCACATGTAAATAACCGATATTGCCGCTGCACTGGCAATATTCTTGCGTGTGTGTACGAGCAGGTGTACAGGTGCATACTGAAGTGAAGCAGCACGCTGGTGCAGAGGATTAGACGTCATTGTCAGGCGCCCATCCACGGTGTGGCGGGCGTTTGTACAGTCACGCAGAGGAAGACAGGACCGTCAGAAGACCGAGCACACGTACTCAGGTGCAAACGTTCTAGTGAGCGTTAGCTATTAGACGTATGGGGTGGTCTCGTATTGTCGTACACGGACATATAAAGTACATCTACGTGTGTGGATATTCGGGAATTCACTTAATTTGTCGACATAACCAAAAGATGGCACGCGTGTCCGGGAACTGGTTCATGGGTGAGCTGTATATATTTGATACGTGTACACTTGCATGCGCCAAAAGTCACTGAGACGTGCACGCACACACGGTGGCAGACATCCACGTACATGTGATTGAGGGGTACAATGTGTGGACATAGATGTATATATATATATATATACCTAAATATGGTGCGGGAAACGACCATGCAAAGGTGTGCACACATGTGAAGGGCATTACGTTGGTGCGCAGAGTTTATGTGATCGACTGCATTTCTTCCTTTCTCTCTGTCTCTTTTTCTTTCTCCTCTTTCTCTCTATATATATACGTGTATCTATCTATCTATCTACATATATATATATATATATGTATATATATATATACACGTGAGAGTTCATCCACTGCCCGTGGCGGTTTCCGTACGTGTACAGTTGATAACTTCTGTAAGCGGTCAAATACATCGACGCGTCTGGGAGATTCTGTAGACAGAAGCAAAACGTAGCAGTAAAATACCTCGACACCTGTGTGCGATTTTGTGGACAGGAGCAAAACGTAAGCGTGCTCATTCGTCGCACTCGTACCATCTGTGTGCTGTCACCGAGCAGTTGTGTACCGCGGGGCAAGGCGTCGTAGCCGCTGCTTCCACCAAAGATGGGCCGCTCAAGTAAGACACGTCTTTCGTAGGAAACGGTTCATAGACCTGCTGGGCCTGCAGTTTGTGCGACCTTGTTCTCAATAGAAGTCAGCGTCCGCGTTCGTCTGGTAGCGAGCAGTAGCGCTTGACACTGTGTTTTCTGCGATGTGTCTGCTTAGTAAAATAGCTACAGTTCACTCTTACAATTGCCACGAAGAAACGAGGAGTGCGCACCACGTTTCACAGATTCTGTAGAAGCGCATGCGGATCCGCAGTTGTCCTTCTGCAGTTGACGCGACGTACTGCGTGGAGTACTGTTGTGTTTACAAATCATCAGCGATGTGCATACGTCTATACACTTGACTTCATGCGTGTCTCCGTACATATGTACATACATGGGAAGAGAGAAAAACAGCAAGAGCAAAACGATGTAGGAATCAGTTATGTGTAGCTGTGGGTGGCGGTGCATGCAAGGCAACAACGACCTGCATATATATATATATATATACGTATGTACATATACAAATACATTTATGAACGATAGATTTGTAGGGAGAGAGAGAGGCAGCGAGAAGAAGCGTACTCCGCTGGAGTACTCACATAAAGGAAGACTTCATATTTACGGACTCTCGTATGCATCAGTGTACACTGTTTGCGGATGTACACAGGAAGAGTTGCATAGGGGTGAGGTTCTCATGTGTGATTGCCTGTAACAGCAACGAGGAAGTTACTGTTGTCGGTTCAGTCGTGTATCAGTGTGGCGTATACATCCGTAAGTCACTTCATACGAAAAGTACCAGTACACTACATATAGCTAGCGGAGCAGAATAATTACGATTGTATTCTCTGAGAAATACTAGTCGCCGTCTCATGAAGCGATATATGGAACGCGGCCTGTACGTACACATGTGCATCCCAGTGCATCTGCACGCTTTATATATATATATATATATCTGTATGTATACATGCGTAGAGACGCGTACCGCTTGATAGATATGACGACATATACATATGTATATATATATGTATGTGTACGTTTATCGAGGGGAGATAGAGAAACAGAACTTCACACATAACTTGACAGTTGTTCTTCCGGAAGCGTATGTGCGGAGGACCGTTCCTTCGTGAGTCTCTTCTCAACAAATATAACGTATAATGGGCTGCCACGTTGATAAGGCGTCTTCAAAATGATACTACTACACGAATAAGTAACTGTATACCTTTCTAAATTTGGATTTATGTACTCGTATCTTTACGTTACTCCACCAGTATAACTACCTACATATTCCTTTACACATATACATATGCATGTATGTATAGTTGGTGTCTTGTGTGTCTAGTATTTGTTATGCTTCTTTACTTGCGGTGCATGAGTACGCAGATAACTATATTGAAGCGTAGATGTACATCCACACGGCTGTTGCTATTTAAATATGTGTATCCACTCGCGACTTTACCTACCTATATTTATCTTTCTCTTGCTTACTCGTTTACGCATACATGTATGTATATATTTGTGTGCACGTGGACACAATTCATATATTACGTGCATTCAGACGCATTCGCATAAGTGTACCTACCTACACATCTCCATCCACCTGCAGAGGTCTGCATGTTTACATGCGTACGTACAAATTCCGACCTTTTTTGAATGAAAGTAAAAGCTGGTCAGTACCACCTTGCGTGGCAGTGTTGCTGTCGCTGCGGTGCTGCTGTAGCGTTGTTCTGCTCTTCAAAATAAACACAGCACCGCCCTTCTCCTTCCATCCAGCAGCAACAGCAGCAACTCTCCGCAAGTCTCTCCATGCAAGGAGCGGCTGCAGCAGCAGCGCGGCCAGTGGCGGAGTAGCACCAGTGTGTAAAGAAGCTAGCGTACTGGTAGTACAGGCAGGTGTTGTTGGGGTGGGACGTGGGGGTACAGCAGAGCTTCCTCTACGGTCAAGCGACAAGCAGCGGCAACGACGGGGAAGCAGCAGCAGGAGCAACGCGACCGGCACCAAGCATACATACGCAGAAGCGGCAGCAGCACGAACCTATGCGCAGGAAGGGCAGGCGGCTCAGCAGCAGCAGGTACAGAAGCGTAGCAGCAGCAACCGGACGCACAGCAGAAGCAGCAGCAGCAGCAACCGGGAAAACATCGTTGGCAGCCGAGGCAGCCGCAGCAGCAGCAGCAGCAAGTCGGTTAGGGAGAGAAGGAAGATGCAGGAAGAGCGTGTGCGACTGCACGAGCAGAATCAGTGCCATCTGCGCTTGTGTTAGCAAAGTTTCAGGAGCAAGCACAGCAGCACCGACTGGACCCGCAAGAACACCAGCAACCGAGCAGTAAGCTGTGTAGCGGCAAGAACGGCAGGAAGAAGAGGCAGCACGCCCAGTCGGGGGAGTGCTGCTCGGGTTGCACGTGCACCCTGCAGGACTGCAATCCTTCTGCCGCTCATTGTCTGTTGCATCGCGGTGGAGCAGCTATTCGTGAAAGTCGAGAAGCAGCGGGCGGGCAGATCGCGTAGCAATACGGAAGTGAGCTACACGCGCGCTTGCGTGTGCGGCTCCCTGTTAATTAGTTGAAGCGGCAGGTAGCCGGACCAGCTGCAGCAGCTGCAGCAGCAAAAGCGGGAGCAGCAAGAGCGGCTGCAGCACGGACTGAGCAGGTCAAAAACCAGCAATAGTAAAGAAGCGCAGAAGTACCGTAAACACCAGCAGCTGCAATGTTACCGCTATTATAGAGAGCAGCAGTAGCAGCCCGACCAGTGCCAGCACATGTCGCAGCAGGCGCCGCAGTGGCGGCAGCAGCAGCTTTTTCGTGTGCCATTGCAGCGTGAGACCGCCGACCGGCGGCAATGCAGCACTGCCAACGGCAAGAGCAGCTCTTGCGTGGTAGCGGAAGTACGAGGGGCAGCAGCAGCGACAAGCGCAGGAGCAGCAACAGCAGGAGCAGGAGCGGCAGCAGCAACGGCAGCAGCAGCAGCAGCAACGGCAGCAGCAGCAGCAGGAGTGGCAGCAGCAGCGGCAGCAGGGGCAGCAGCAGC
>KL647296.1:953315-965835 GCA_000727475.1 Sarcocystis neurona
AGCAGCAGACGCAACAGGAGCAGCAGCGGCAGCAGGGTAGCAGCAGCGGCAGCAGGGTAGCAGCAGCGGCAGCAGGAGCAGGAGCAGCAGCACGAGTGGCAGCAGCAGCAGCAGTAGCAGCAAGAGCAGCAGGAGCAGCACGAGCAGCAGCAGCAGTACACGGAGCAGCAGCAGCAGCAGCAGCGACTGAAGCAGTGGTAGCAACACGAACAGCACGGCAGCAGTAACAGCAGCAGTAGTACCGGACGGAGCACGGCAGCGATATCTCGTTTCCGTGTAGGGGAACATACCTGAAACTCTGTGGCGTTCTTCTTCCTCACAGCGGGCTTTTGACTCGTATTTGCTTCTTCGTGCCTTTCTCCTCTTCGTGGAGAGAGGCTTGGACGGTGCTTCCGCATCCCCATCGCCGCCGCCCTTCCAACTTCCGCCACGCGGCGACTTCTACAGGGAGATCTCCCTCTGCTGTTCTCCGTTGCTCGCCGTTCGCGCAGCAGCTGCCGCTGTTCTTCCTGCGACTGTTGTTCTTCGAGCTGGGCTACCGAGCGTCCTGCCGCTACGACTGTCGTGATGCTCTGTTGCATTGAAGAGGGCCCTGGTGTCGCTGCTGCTGCTGCGACCGGCGTTGCTGCCGCTGCTGCTGCCAAACAGCGGCGACTCCGCTGTCCACGAGGCCTTCTTTCCCTCGCCCAGATTCTCTATTATGAACCGTCACAGTCACCCAGACGACAAGTTTAAATTATTTCAAGGATACGTACCCAGCGCCAACGACTGCGATGGGAACGCGTATGAAACGCCTGGGGCGGTGCACGTACACCCGGAACCGCCTTTTTGAACAGCGCTTTTTTTGACTTTTCCGTTTCTCCGACCCCGCGCGTTTTCTCTGGGACTGCACTGGCTTTCTCTCTTTCTCTCTTTCGTCCACATGTGTGTGCACACACGGCAAATCTTCAAGGCAGCATCCACGAGCTTCTGTGTGGCACTTTTTTTGCTGTTTCTGAGCCGCGAGTTTGCGTAGGACTCCTGTTGAAAGTACGAGTCCTGCTACGCTTCACAATCTGCTCGATAAATATGTCCCTGGCGGCGGGCCGTGTCCACGACACCACTCCCTGTTGGCGCTGTGTACTTCCCATGTGTCTACCTAGAAGCACTTACACCGGTCGATGAGTAGTTCTTTTTGCAGTACGTCTCGTGCTGCTGTTCTCTCGGAAGCAGGCTTTTGCTTCAGCGATTTTCCTTCGCCTTTCGTCTCCCTACAAGCACGCAGACGTGCCCTACTGCACTGAAAAGCCTCCCGTTTCGACGCGCTGTCTTCTTTTCTCTCGTTAAAGCCGCGCTTCTCATGAGACTTTCTACGCAGCCCGCCTCGTGCCGCTCTATGCGTGGTGCACGACGTCCTGTGTAGGCCCCGCGTGTGTAGTAGAGCAGCTCGTTTCGCCTTTGGTTAGGTGCCTGGGTTTGTGCTTGTTCTTCCCTTTCTCAAGCGTATACAGCAGCTTGTCTTCCCCGTGAGTAGATGCGTCTCTCTTTGCTTTTGCTTTGCTTTCAACGGCCAGAAGAAGAAACTGCTGCCGTTTCGTTTTCCCTGCGATTTTGTCTCTCCCGTGCCACCGTCGCTGCAGTGGGGAAGATCGGTTGTTCTTGACGCTGCCTTTGCACCGGACAGCAGCCGCGGACGCCGCGAGCGCAGAAAGCGGAGACAGCAGTTCTTCCGCCGACAACAAGCTGCAGTGCACGAGCGTCAGCAGCTGCAGCAGCAGCGACAGAACCCGCAGAGAAGCCCGCTGGACAGCCAGCAGCAACAGCAGCAGTCGAGGCAGCAAAAGGAGAAGCAGATGCAACAGCACAGCAGTTGAGGCAGCAGCAACAAGAGCAGCAGTAGGAGCCGAGTGGGCGAAGCAGCAGCGCAGCACAGCAGCGCGGCTGCTGACGCAGAAGAGCAGCAGCATCTCGCAGAAGAAGCCGGAAGGCTGTGACCAGCGCAGTCCTGGCAGCAGCTGCAGGACACCGGCTGTGACAGTGCTGCGGCAGCAGCAAAAGCAGCGGCAATAGCAGCGCGTCGCAGAAGGACGGGGCGCAAGAGTTTGTTGGTGCTGAGGCAGCAACAGCAGCAGTGAGAGGCAAAAGAGCAACAAAATGATGCCTCGTACATCAAAGCTGCTGCGGTCTGCCGTGGACAGCTGCTCAGGCCCAGAAGAGGAAGAGCGGGACGTTTTCGATACCTCGTCTGAAGGTACGCGTGGGGGTACTTTCTCGTGTGGATGTATGTAGAGTTTACGAGTGCTGCAGAGAGAGAAAGCGAAAGAGGAAGGGAGACACGGAAGGACGAGGAGTTTCTACATGCAGACACAGATACAGAGCAAGAAAAAAGCTGTCACATACATTTCCATATGTGCACATCGTTTCTACTACATATGTATACACCCGCACATATATATATATATATATATATATGTGGGTGAGTACTGTCCTGCAATCACGCACGCTGGACCTGCTACAGGGCTGCAAGTGTTGTGCCGGCAGCTACGCCGTAGGACCTGCATGGGATGCTGCAGCAGATGTTAGCCGCTGCTGCTGTTGTGTATGCATTCACTGCTGCTGCTGCTCTGGCGTGCGGGTGTACTGCTGCTGCTGTTGCTGCTGCTGTGTATGCATTCACTGCCGCTGCTGCCCTGGCGTGCAGGTGTACTGCTGCTACTGCTGTTGCTGGTGTTGTGTATGGATTTACTGCTGCTACTGCTGCTCTGGCGTGCGGGTGTACTGCTGTTGTTGCTGCTCTCGTATATGGACGTACTGGTGCTGTTGGTGCTTTTGTGTATGGGTATACTGCTGCTGCTCCTCTTGTGTACGGATGTGCTGCTCCTGCAGTGCGTGGATGTACGTATGCTGCTGCTGTATATGAATCTACTGCTGCTGCTGGTATACTGCAGGTGTGGTGGAGCTGCGCCTGCAGCGTGCGCGGGTTTGCTGCGTGAGAAGTTGAGGAAGGTCGTTTTGTTTGCATGTAGCGCGTGGAGTGGGCTGCTGCTGGACTTTCCCTGCCGCAACATCTGCTGCTCCGCCTCATTCACCTGCTGACCTGTGTGCTGCTGCTGCTGCCTTTCTCCCGTCGTCGCTGTTACTATTGCTGCTCGTATTTGTCGCTTCGCTTTGCTGCTGCTGGCATCCCTGGTGCTACGTTTTCGCTTCTGCTGCTCTCGCCACCACCGTTGCTGCTACCGCGGCTACTCCTGCTCCCACCCCCGGTGTTGCTGCTGTTGCTGCTTCTCGTGGTGCTGCTGCTGCTTCTCGTGCTGCTGCTGCTGCTCGGCTTGCAGCGGCTGCTTGTGTTGCTGCTGCTGCTGCTTGTGCTGATGTTGTTTCGCGCCGATACTGTTATCGTTGCTTTGAAGCACGAGGCTGTCCCATTGCTCGTCTTGCTTCTGGCATCGTAGCGGCTATCCCCATGGTGGACTTTTTGCTACTGCTCCTGATGAGGAGACGCTATAGAGACAGCCACGTGTGGTGCTGCTGTCGCGTCTCGTGCGTCGGTGCTGCTGGTCGTCTCTCTGCTGCGGCTCTCCTTTCCCCCTGCAGCTTGTACTGCTCCCGTTTATCTGCAGCTGATGGTACGGGTGGTGCTGCTGCTGCTTCGTTCCTGCTGCTGCTGCTGTTTGGACGATATCTCATCTTGCGTGTATGGATGAGAACACCCCTGTAGACGCGTCGTGCTGCTGTTTTTACGTGGGACCCGGCGCTGCTGCTGCGCCTGCTCTTTCTTTCCTCGATGTCCCACATACGTTGCCTCGTTTTGATACGATTGCTGCTCGTGCGGTAGCTGCGAGGGCCCGTGCTGCTGCTGCCTGCTCCTGCTGCTAGTGCTGCTGCGCAGCCTGTGCAGCTCGTGTCATTGGAAAACGGCTGCTGCTGCTGCCACTCTTGTGCAGCTGGGACGTTTCTTGCCGTTCTTCGACCGCTGCTCCTGCTGCTGCTGCTTTTGCTGCTGGGCTTATTCCTGTTGGGAGGGGGCGTGTGTGGGTGCGTGAACGGCCTGGGCGGATACTGCTGCGTGCGCTTGAATAGAATCGGACGACGGCAGCACGGCAGAGGAGCCGCAGCGGAAGGAAGAGGAAGAGGAACAGCATGAAGACGCGGTTCGTTGCGTCGAAGGAGGTGAAGAACAACAGCAGCAGCGGCAACATGAGGCAAGACGACTTGCTGCTGATGACGACGCAGCAGCATTTGCTGCTGTGGAGGCTGCTGCTGCTGCCGCTGGGAACACTGCGTATTTTTCGTTCCCGACGTTGGGGCAGCAGCAGCAGCAGGAGCAGCCGCAGGGCGGGCTTCTCGTGTCACAACAGCAGCAAGACGGAGGAGAATATGATGTGGCAGCAGAACAGGCGAAGAGAAGGCCGGCGCAGGCGAAGAAGTTTGTAGCTACAGAGAGAGACGGCGGAGGACGAGGAGGAGGAGCAGCAAGAGCAGCAGCAGGAGCAGCAGCAGGAGCAGCAGCGGGAGCATCCCAGGCAACAGAAGTGGCACAAGAAATGGGGAGGAGATCGAGAAGAGAAGAAGAAACAGAAGCAAAAAGTGCTGCTGTCGGCAGTACCAGCAGCAGCGCAGCAGGAGCGGCAGCAGCAGCAGCACGAATGAGAAGAAGAGGAGGCATGCGAGGGAAGTCGGACGTGAAACCGCTGCTGCAACGCCAACGTGGGAGACCTACTTGGCAGGTAATACATCTGTTTTCTATTTCCTGTATGTGTCTCACACTGCATGCATGCATGTCTTTGTTCATCGAGCGGTCTCCCCTCGGTTCTCTTCCCTGGCATCCGCACAAGCTCATCAAGGAGGGGTAGCGTGTATACAAATCTTCTTCCTATACACGCAATTCTAGCGCTTCTCATGTGATACATATATATATATTTATTTGTACAGAGCCTGTTACTATGTATGTATCTATGTATGTATGTACATATATTTGTACAGAGACTGTTTACATGAGTATGGGCAATACGCCTGAGTATGGATGGCTTCGATATTTCTCTGGCGACACTTCTTCTCAGCGTTTATATGCGTTTATCAGTCTCTATACACACACACACACATGAAGATATACCTACATAAATATATATATATGTTTTTGTGTATTTCTCTCTATATAAGTAATTCACATATTTCCGTGTTTACGCAGCCACACCCGTGTAGTATATATATATATGTTTATATGCATAGATGTACTACTCTTCTGGGCATCATCTGAAGTTATACACACGCCAATTATAGCATTATGTGCATACATATGTACATATGTGTATACATAACGTATGTACACACAGTCGTGGACTTACACATATACATATATATATATGCTAAATATACGCACTTTACAAAATTACACATATATATATATGTACATATACGTGAAGTGTATTCAGATTGTCGTGGACTTTCACGTAATGTAGCGTGTATACAAGACATTCATGGACATGTATGTTAACATATATATATTTATATATGTATATATATAACGTATACGTCAGGAACTCGTGGACTTGTATTCGTGTATGTATGTATATATCCCATGCTATGTGTACATATAGGTATTGATAAAACGTGTATAGAAGGCCTTCGTGGAGGGGTATTGGCGTCGTTACTGCTGTTGTTGCCCGGTGGGTCCTGCAGCATCTGCCGTGCTCGTTTTCTTCTTCGTGTGTCTTCTTCGTCGTGCTCGTCTTCTTCGTCAGGGCTGCTACTGCTGCTGGTAGTGCTGCTTCTTTGTTTTTTGTGCTCTGCTGCAGCTGCTGTACCTGGTGCTGCTCCGTTTCTCTTTCCCCATGCATGTCCTCGGGTGTGTTGCTGGGGTGCTGCTGCTGCTGCGTCTGAGGGGTTCTGTTGCATTTCTCCCCCCCACGTTTCTCTGACCATTTTGCGGCGTTTCTTCTCCTCCTCCTCCTCTTCCTTTCCTTCTTCCTTGCCTCCGCCCTTTGTCCTTCCCTTCCCGTCGTCGTGCTCGTTTTAATCTGCTTCTGCTTCTTTGCTGCTGCTGCTGTGGGGTCGCAGTTGATCATGGAAAACCCGTCGTACGTGCCGCGGGGAACTTCTTACTTTCTGCACGACGACCGCGGAGGCAGCAGCAGCGGCAGCAGCAACGGCTCCTCATATTCTTCCTCCGATGAAAAGGAGGAGAAGGAGGTCGACGAGGACGTAAAAGAAGAAGAGGAATCGTCTGCGGCTGTTCCCGACGAGAGAGAGACAGGACGGGCAGCAGCAGGAGAAAGAGTAAGAGGGAGCACGGATGGAGGAGGAAGGGGAACAGAAGAAACAGCAGCTGAAGGAGAAGAAGCAACACAGGAAGAAGGAGGAGAGGCAGCAGGCAGCAGCAGGAGAAGAAGAACTGCGGGGTCTGCTGCTGAAACTGCTGCTGCGTCACCTGCCGCAGGGGAGACGGGAGAAGGTCTTCCCTCCGAGAAAAAGCAGCAGGAGGATGGAAGAAGAGGAAGCGCGGAGCTGAGAAGGAGACGAAGCACCGGCAGCAACGGTGTTCACGCTGGTGCAGCGTCAGGAGAAGCAGAGGCAGTAGCAGCAGCAGCAGCAAAAGGCGGAAGAGCGGCAGCAGCAGCAGGAGATAGTGAGCAGCAGCAACGGCGCCGGCGTCTCGGCGACGAGGGAAAGAAGAAGAAAAAGGGAGGAACAGATGGAGCTGCGCCGGAGACGGAGGAGGAGGAGGACGGGAAAGAGAGAAGGAGTGAAGGGAAACAGCAGCAAAGAAGAAGTCGGACAACAGGCAGGAAAAGAAGAGAAAGGAAAACGTGCCGCAATGGGTATCGTGAGGGACTCCTGGCTGCTGCTGCCTTTGAGCTCGACTCAGAGGATACGAAGGAGGAAGAAGAGGAAGAGGGAGGAACAGGAAAACTCGCGGGCTCGAATCTGGCAGCAGCAGCAGCTCCTCCTCCGCGTGAGCAGCAGCAGCAGCCGAGAAGCAGCAGTCGGGAAGAGCAAGAAACGCCACTGCAGGGAGGGAAGGATGAAAAAGAACAGCGAGGAGATCTAATCGAAGACGTGAAACGCCTTTCAAAAGACGGAAAGGAAGAAGAAGAAAATACGGCAGCAGATGAAACGGCTGCGGAACAAACTGTTCCGCGTAGCGAAATCGTCAGGTAGGCTTTCCGTAGTCAACAAAGTCGTCTACAACTCCACCTGTAGAAGAAGATACTTCTGGCAAGAAGAAATCACCCAAATTCTCTCCTTAATTCTGTCCCTCTCTCTATCCATATATATCTCTGTCCGTCTCTTTGTCTCCCTCTCTTTCTCTCTGTCTCTATCCATATATATATATATGTGTGTGTGTCTCTCTCTCTACATGTATATATCTCTATCTGTGTCTCTGTCTCTCTGTCTCTCTATCCATATATATATATATATATATATATATATATCTGTCTGTGTGTGTGTCTGTCTGTGTCTCTCTCTATATATCTCTGTGTGTGTCTGTCTATCCATGTATATATGTCTGTGTGTGTGTCTGTCTCTATATATCTCTGTCTGTGTCTCTGTGTGTCTGTCTCTGTGTCTCTATCCATATATATATGTTTCTGTTTGTGTGTCTGTCTCCCTCTCTGTATATATCTCTGTCTCTCTGTGTCTCTGTCTCTATCCATATATATCCCTGGCTGTGTCTCTGTCCCCCTCTCTCTCTGTCTCTATCCATATATATATCTCTGTCTGTGTCCCTGTCTCTCTGTCTCTCTTTCTCTCTCTATCCACATATATATATATATCTGTACGTGTCTGTATCTCTCTATCTCTACCCATGTATATCGCTGTCTGCGTCTCTCTCTATCCATACATATATTTCTGTGTGTGTTTCTCTGTCTCTGTCTCTCTTCCTCTCTGTCCATATATGCTTCTGCGTGTGTCTCTACCCATATACATCTTTCTCTCTGCCTCTGTCTCTGTGTCTCTCTCTATCCACATATATATATATCTCTGTGTCTCTGTCTCTCTCTCTATATATATCTCTCTGTCTCTGTCTCTCTATCCATATATATGTTTCTGTGTGTGGCTCTGTGTGTCTGTCTCTCGCTCTGTCCATATATATATATATATATATATATCTCTGTCTGTGTGTGTGTCTTATACATATATATATATATATCTGTGTGTGCGTCTCGCTGTGTCTCTGTCTCTGTCTCAGTACGTATGTGTGTATCTGTCGAACAGTTTTTCTCCCTCTTTCTCTCTCTCTCTGTCTCCATATATGTGCATCTCCAACAGACATATAAACATATACATATATATATGTAATAGTGTGTATATCTCTTTACATATACATATATATAACGGTGTCTATCTCTCTCTATATGTATATGTTGAACAAGGCTTTACGTAGAGATCGTTCGCGTGTCAGAACTGTCGCACACGTGTAGAAGACGTGCCTTTCGATCACTTATATGTATATATACATGTGTAGATACAAAGCTTGTTGTGGACCCACGTAAGCGTCGGCGTACGTATATATATATACATATATATATATATATATATGTAATCTTCCTAGTGGGACAGCAATTTTTGCCGTTATATGTGTGTATGTAGAACAGGTTATATGTGTGGATATACAGAGGGAAGCTTTGAGGCGTATATATGTGGGTCCCAGGCAGACATCGCCGTGTGTCTCATGTGTGTATGTCATTTTCTGTACTGGAGCAGCGCTAGTCGTCTCAAGTAAATATATCGGCTTTATATAAATGTGTAGAACATCTCATACGTATGTATGTATATAAGCTTGGGTAGAGTAGTGGTGAACTTCGTATATACGGCGTTCTAGGGGTCTGTATATGGGTATGGGTGAAGGGCAGTGCAGGAGGAGAGAGACGGCCTCCCAGCGGTGCCTGCTGTAAGCAACATTCTCAGGAAGGATGAAACAGCAGCAGCGGGAAGAAAAAAGAAGAGAGAGAAGGATATACATCGCAGTGTGCTTGCCTGGTATTGCTGCTGCTGCGCTGTTGCTTCTCAGCCGCATGCGTGGGCGGTGCTGCTGTTGCCGATGGGATACCCCCTGCGTCTCTGTCTGCGTCTCTGGTGCTGCTGCTGCTGTTGCTGCGTAGAGGACTGCACGTGGCGGTAATGCGGACATGTGCGCTGCATGCCATTTTCTGCTGCTGGTGCTGCTGGTGCCTGTTCGTCTAAAATAGAGTCCCCGGTCCATACAAGAAGCTGTGGGAACCCGGTGACGGCTCCGCAGCAGCAGGAAGCGCGCAGCGGCAGCAGCAGGAGCAGAAGAAAGGGAAAAAGGCGGCAGCTGCTGCTGCTGCCGCCGAAGGCCGGTGGGTACATGACTTGTACGAAGAACTGATGCAGGAGTACGCTGCGCGAGAGGCGGAGGAGCAGCGCGAGCAGAGGCGCAGAGGAACCGCTGCTGCTGCGGAAGCAAGGAAAGGAAGAGTCACGGGAAGAGGAAGATTTGAAGGAGGAGGAGGAGGAGTTGGCTTCACGCCCAACAGATTTTTTCGGTGGACAAGAAAAGGTCACTTCCTGCGTCCCGATCCTCCGGCCGTCAACGGAACCCGCAGACGACGCGAGAGAGGGGGAGGGCGCACAGCAGCAGCAGCAGAAGGCGAAGGAGAGGCAGGAGGAGGAGGAGCAGCAGCAGCAGGCGGTGATGCTGAAGCAGCACCAGCCGCAGGAGGGATTGCAGCAGCGGCAGGAGGAGCAGCAGCAGCAGCAGGAGGCGAAGACAGAGGAACTGGGAACGGAAACAGGGGCACAGGAGCTGCGACAGCAGGAAGAGGAAGGGGAAAAGGACGGGGAACAAGAGGAAGCGGGGGAGCAGTCGACGAGGCAAAGTGGAGTAGGGAACAGCCGAACAGCAGCAGAGGAAGAGGAGGAGGAGAGGAGCCAAGGGGAGGAGGACCACATACACAGTACGCGTGGAAGAAGACGGAGAGTTGTGCTGCTGCTGCTGCTTCTGGGGCTGCAGCAGCCTACGGGGTTCCGGGCGGGACAGTCTGCCCTGGTCGTGGGGCTGCCGCTCCTGATGCTGCTGCTGCTGCTGCCCCTGGTGCCGCTGCTGCTGCCCCTGGTGCTGCTGCAGCTGCTCCTGGTGTTGCTGCGGCTGCTGGTGGTGTTCTGGCGAGTCCTGCTGTGGGGGGTGCGGCCCCACCGGGAGTAGGGACAGCAGCCGGACGCAGAGGAAGAGACAGACGAAGAGGAACAGGAGGGGGGACAGCAGCAGGAGGAGGAGGAGTGGCGCCGGTGCCTGAGGCGTCTCATGTTTTCCAGCAGCAACAGCAGTACGGCCCCAGAGCAGCAGCAGCAGCAGAGCAGCTGCAGCAGCAGGGAGAGCGCAGCAGCGATTTCAGCAGCAGGGGCGGCAACAGACCAGCAACAGCAGCAGCGGAAAGAGGAGGAGGAGAAAAGGAAGTGGCGCAGGTGTTTACCCCTCTAAGTACGTTGGTCAGCTGCAGCAACAGCAGCAGCAGTGAGGCAACAACTGCAGTAGCGACGAGGGGAAGTCAGGAAGAGGAATGCAGTGCTGCTGCTGTCGTCTGTATGCGCCGCTTCTCTCTGCATGCCCTCTACCACAGCAAAAATAGTTGCGTCTCCTCACACCTCTTTCACACTCTTCTCATGTGTCAAGCCACACATATATATATATGGAAGTTTAGTATAGTCCTTCCTTTCACACATGGATATAAAAGAGGGGCCAGCTGGCTGTATATCTCTATATATGCATATGGATACATATATACGGACACAGATACAATTGTGCATGTGTAAATGCATATGTATATATGTAGACACATACACATATATATATATGGGGAAATTTAGTATAGTCCCTGCTTTTCACATGTGGCTATAAGAGAAGGGCCCGCTGGCCGTGTATCTGTATATGTATGTATATATATATGTGTATCATTATGTACGTATAAACATATATGTATGTCTATGTAGACATATATATACACGGATATAGTCCTTGCTTTTCACGTATGGATATTAGAGAAGGGCCAGCTGGCTGTACATATATATAATATTGTATGTGTAGATATATGTGTATGTATGTAGGGAGTGAGAATGCCGGCTGTTCCGAAAGAATTTCTTTTTCTCTCTAAATACGCGACTCTAACAGTCAGTCCATCTCCCTATATGTGTCTATATATTTCATTAGTATATTTACATATATATATATATATATATGCTCTCTATGTGTATATAAACATATACATATATATATATGTATATTAAATGTACATGTACTTATGTAGTATATGTGTATACTTATAGCATATAGATGTGTATATGGATATATTGTCAAATATATTTATATACGTCGGAGTGGCAAAATGAGCTATACCTTTCTACATGCATGCCCATGCCGTCTCCTAAGTCTTTCTACATGTATGTACGTATACGTATATAAGTATATGTATATATACATATATGTACAAATGTATTATATGTATATGCTAGTATAGTCAAATAGATATGTGTAGAGAACAAACTTTTTTTTCCTGTGCACACGTGCCCGTATCGTGTCCCTCTCTCCGTTTTACATGCATATGTATGTAGGCAGGTATATTTGTGTATGTATGTATATGTAGGGAGGTAGAAGTAGCTTTCGTAAAGGAAAACGAATAGTTGAAACGCCACCAGGATAAGAGACTGAGCGATCGTCTATCATACAGGCTGCTGGTGTCTGATATGAAGAGAGGCAGACGCAACATATATGTGTATGTTGTCTCCCCGTGGGTGGACGCCGATATCCGCGCCAATCTCCTGCAAGTAGATCTACGTGTATATGTGTATGCATGCGCATGCACATGTGATTTACATTTTTCTTCAATATTTGTATACTGGCAGGCTTGTCGGTATGTATAGAGGGAGACACATATATGGCCGATTGGTGCAGCATGTGTGTGAATCGCTGTGCCTTTATATGTTTGCCGAGAGCAGCATGCGGCTCCGTGGGTTTGTGTGTGCGGCTGTGGGGTGCATGCGCGCAGCACGTGCTCAGCGGCAGTCACCTCCACGGCGATGGCAGCGGCCTCGGCAGCAGCAGCAGCAACAGCAGTGGGTGAAGCAGCACAGCGGACTTAACAACAGCAGCAGCAACAGCAGCAACAACAGCAGCAACACCAGCAGCAGCACCAGCAGCAGCAGCAGCGATAGCAGTAGCAGCGGCAGGGATACGCTGCGGTGGCCTGGCGCTGCAACAGGCTACGACGAGAGCGGCGCAGCAGGACACGCGTGGCAGCAGCAGCACCAGCAGCAGGAGTTTCCCCAGCAGCAGCAGCATCCGCAGCAGCAGCCTCAGCAGCTACAGCCGCTGTACCAGCAGCAGCAATATTTGCAGCAACAGCAGTTCCCCCAGCAGCAGCAGTACGCACAGGAGCTGCAACAGCATTACCCGCAGCAGCAGCTGCAATACTCACAGCAACAGCAGTACCCGCAGCAGCTGCAGCAGCTGCAGCAACCGCAGTACCCGCAGCAGCTGCAACAGCAGCAATACCCGCAGCAGCTGCAGCAGCAGCACTACCCG